>JALPQI010008809.1:0-59053 GCA_025490895.1 Thaumatotibia leucotreta
TATGAAGTATAGGTAGGAACATGCAAATTTAATACTAACGTCCAACTCCTCAAATCTGATACTCCAGTGTTACGGCCTGCCACAACCGCTAGGTTTAGCGATATGTAGATTTTGAAGTACTGCTTTAGATATTTGGTAGAAACATACGGATTTAATTATCATCATCATCATCATATCAGCCGAAAGACGTTCACTGGTGAATATAGGTCTCCCCCAAAGATTGCCACAAAGACCGGCCCTTTGCCAGCGACCTTCACCAGGTCATGAGTTAACCTTGGGGGGGGGGGGGGGGGCTACCCACGCTGCGCCTTCCGGTACGTGACCGCCACTCGAAAACCTTACCGCGCCAACGGCCATCGGTTCCACGCGCAACGAGCCCCGCCCACTGCCACTTCAGTTTAGCGAATCGAAGAGCTATATCGATTACTTTGATTCTGCTGCGGATGGTCTCATTTCTAATCCGATATCGCAGAGAGATTCCTAGCATAGCCCTCTCCATTGCCCTTTGGGTGACATTGAGCCTTTTTATGAGGCCCATTATAAGCGACCACAGTTTAGTACGCCACGTATGTCATCACCAGAGATCGGATGGATTTGAGACATTCTTAGTGACTTACGTCATTTTGATGACATTTAGTATGAGATGTCGCTTTGGCATTGGCAACATACACTGATCAAAGACTTTCGTCTTCAAACCCAGCGTGAGTGGATCGCGTAGCTTAGGGCGACCCGTCGGGCCTTCGGCCCTCCAGATGATAGAGTGACAGCGTGAGTGGATCGCGTAGCGTACGGCGAGCCGTCGGGCCTGCGGCCCTCCAGCTGATAGAATGACAGCGCGAGTGGATCGCGTAGCGTAGAGCTAGCCGTCGGGCCTTCGGCCCTCCAGCTGATAAAATGACAGCGGGAGTGAATCGCGTAGGGCGAGCCATCGGGCCTGCGAACCTCCAGATGATAGAGTGACAGCGCGAGTGGATCGCGTAGCGTAGGGCTAGCCGTCGGGCCTTCGGCCCTCCAGCTGATAAAGTGACAGCGTAAGTGAATAGCGTAGGGCGAGCCGTCGGGCCTGCGGCCCTCCGGCTGATAGAGCAACGGCGTGAGTTGTACGCGTAGCGTACGGCGAGCCGTCGGGCCTGCGGCCCTCCAGCTGGTAGAATGACACCACGAGTGGATCGCGTAGCGTAGAGCTAGCCGTCGGGCCTTCGGCCCTCCAGCTGATAAAATGACATCGGGAGTGAATCGCGTAGGGCGAGCCATCGGGCCTGCGAACCTCCAGATGATAAAGTGACAGCGTGAGTGGATCGCGTAGGGCGGGCCGTCGGGCCTGCGGCCCTCTGGCTGATAGACTCACAGCATGAGTGACTCGCGTTGGACGTGCCGTCGGACCTGCAGTGAACGGTTGATAAGACTGAGAGTATGAGTATACCCCTTGCGTTCGCGTAGGGCGTGCCGTCGGGCCTACGGCCCTCCAGTTGATAGACTGATAGCGCAGGTGGTTTGCGTAGGACGTACACTCGGACCTGCGGTCCTCCAGTTGATAGACAGAGAGTCTGAGTCCCTCAGGTTCACATAGTGCGTGCCATAGTGCCGTCGGGCCTATGGCCCTCCGGTTGATAGACTGCATGGATTGACCCTTTGGGCCCTCGGTTCGCGTCAAGACTTTCCGTCAGACCTGCGGTCCTCCGGTTGGTCGACTGACAGTATGAGTTTATATTTTATAGTCTCGAAATTCGACTTGTATAATGTGTACAATATAAAAAATTTAACTTGATTTTCTCAATAAACCAAATTGATTGATATATTCGTTATTGTCAGATCTCTGTTATCTAAGGTATTGTATGAATAACACGTTCATTTGAGACACTTCGGGCATTCAAGCTGACATTTTTTTAGTGTCGGATTTCTAAAAATATCTATTCGGCAGGGATTCCCCTCTCGCTACATATAAAATAATGTCCATTACGTTTACATATGTGTCGTGATTAAAGCGCGAGAGTTAAACGCTAGCACGCATAATTGTATTGCATATTACAAACAACATCTTTGATCTAGAATAAGTAGGTATAATATCGAAAATTAACTTTACAATTGAACTAAAAACTTGAAAATAAAATAAGTAAAAAAAGTTTTAAGTTAAACGGTTTTTATTGCACCAAAAACTAGAAAATAAAAATTAGTTGTAACTAACCGTAGATGCTACTTTCTGAAGATTAGTCACGTGAAACTATTATCACTGTAGTCTTCCCAAGTCGGATGCTGAAAGCCACGTTTAGCCTCTATGTCAGTGGACTAAGCGTTACCTAATCGGAAACTTTTGCCAAACTAAAATAATACATGGGTTACTTTTTCACCAGTACAAAAAATCAACATACGTAATAGTAGTCCAAGTTACAGAATAGTAGCATTTTTTGTTAGTAGGTACAAAAAAACTGAAATACCAATAAAAAAAAAAAAAAAATATTGATTAATTTCCTTATAGCTAGTATGACAAAGTGCTAACATTATTATATATTAGGAATTATAGTTGTGACGCGCCTGAACTAGGAAGATCCTGTATCTCAGGCAAAGATATTATAAACTAATTATGAGAGCAAATTAACAAAATAAAATCATACACAGAAAAGACAAATATTAAATTCGATTATCACTTGTAACAGGTGATACCTACAAAATATTTAGGTATATTCAATTTACATATTATGCAGTTTATTTTAGATTCGACATTACAAATATTGCAACGTCAACGACAATGCGCACGGGCAAAGTAAAGTAGGTCGAATAGTAGCACGTAATTATTTGCTTACATAGCGACAGGTGTTTAGGTTAGTGGGTTATTGATTATGTTATGTTAGAAATTTAGTACATTTTTCTAGATAATAATAGGCTAAATAATATGATCTTAGCTAAAAATTTAGGCCCCCTCATAGTCGACTGAGAAAATGTATCGACGCTCGGCCATTTTCCTTGCTGGACACTCTGGATCTCCTGTCTTGTGGTCGTTGGGCTTCTTATAGAGCTTACATGTTGCGCAGCTGGGACGTTCTCCTTTGAGAGGGCACGCCTTGTCCGAATGTCCTATACTACAACAATGTTCTGGTTGCTTACAAGTCTTGGCGGCGTGGCCATATTGCTGACATTTGAAGCATCTAGTGACAATAGTGAAGTCTTTCACAGGACAAGATGACCAATTAATGAAAACTCGGCCCTGAGTAATGAGAGCTTTGCGGATTAGGGCTGGTACTTCTATGACGTAGTTACAGGTATCCGCATCTTTCTTACCAGACTTATGGCTTAGTTTAATACTAGTTAAGATGTTGTCCCTAGTTAAGTCTGTGAGCTTGTCGGCAAGATTTTGGTCATACAAGCAATTATAAACATCTTGTTATCGTAGAGCTGCCGGTACGCCCACTATTACAACTCTGGGCCTGCGCTTAAAGGGTTCATTGACGGTGAGGTCCGGGGAAGTGGTCTTGAAAGTCCGTTTCAGTTTTTCGATATCATCCTTGGAGTCGGTGCTAATGATAACTCCACCATTTCTTACTTTACGTAGTGCTCTGACGTGGAGTTTCAATTGTCCGGGATTAATCAGCGTTTGTACTAAGCTCTTCGTATCTTCGCTCGATTTGGAATTATCATTAGGGTAGATTGCCACTGAGCTCAAATTGCTAGGACGGATCTGACTATTATTATTCGTTTTTACCATGTCGGCGAAGGAAGGCGGCGCATCGGTAGCAGGTCTGGTTGAAGTCTCGACCGTTAGTTTGAGGGCTCGGATGGATTCAGATAGGTCTAGCTTTTCTTCAAGAGAATGGAGGTCACGTTGTTGTAGCAATGCTTTCTGTTTAAGTGCCTGATAATTAACCGCCAAGTTTCCAGTACCATGGGCTACTTTACGGCAGAGATTGTGGATTTTTAATTTTTGGTCAGAGTTCAATTTACCCTCGGTCGAAATGCAACATATTTCATTCAGACACTGCTCAATGGCACTCATCCAGTTCTGAATTTCCGGCGTAGATACAGCGTCGATGTTGCTCTGCACTCTAGCACTTGTCGTTAGGTCATCTTGATTTCTGGCGGTTGAAGGTACTGGAGTGGAGGGAGGGCTACGTTGCATCTTCGAACTTCTGGAAAATGGGCTGTTGTCACCCATTGTTAACTCGATGGAAACACTATGAGTCCATTTTTATTTGCACTGCCCGATCACGTGTGACACAGATCGTGAGAATCGAGGTCAGGTCAATATTTAATTCGTACGATTTTAAATTGCAAAGTAATAGGTAATAACACGACTGTTTGCCTCGACGGATTAATGAACAATGTTTTAACTTATCCGCAAACCTAACAGGAAATTTGGACGCATTGCGCATTATCAATGTGCATAACTAGCAAAACACACGATCTGGCAACTATTTATTTAAAACGTCATCGCACGCGGCATGGCGGGTTGGAAAAGCGGCGGCGGTAATGTGCATCGAGTATCAACTTATCATTATGACTTGGCAAAAATATCTTACTAGATCCCAAATCCTCCGTCTTACTTGCACGGGCTTAGGCCCGTCAAAATAAAGAATTTTTCTGTGTGTTATAAATAAATAAATAATAAATAAATAAATATCTTGGGACATCTTACACAAATCAACCTAGTCCCAAGGTAAGCTCAATTAAGGCTTGTGATGTGGGTACTAGGCGACGATATATATAATAGATAGATACATATAGATACTTAAATACATAGACAACCATGACCAAGGAACAAATATTTGTGATAAATAAATACACAAATAATGCCCTCGCCGGGATTCGAACCCGGAACCTCCAGCTTCGTAGGCAGGGTTACTACCAACTAGGCTACGGAGGCTGACAAATTTGTCGAATGTTTTAAATTATGTCTGGGAAACGTGATAAAATTACAAAGTAGCACAGAAACTTTCTTTATTGAGGCGTATTTCAAAATTTTAAATCAACTTTATCTACACAAATATCGTTAAGTGCTCTAAAATGCGTCCAGAAACAATAGACAATGACCAGCATTACCCACCATCAGAACTTGGCACATACATAAAGTTAACATTATATACGATTTTTCCGGAGGTTATGAGTTTTAAATTTGGAACAGCTGTCAGATTCAAGTGGGGTGCCTATTCTGGTATCTATAAATATTCAGCCAGTCATCAACACAATAAGTTAATTCAGTATATTTTTTAGTAACAATCGGACGATATTTTCATATCGAGTGACACAAGAATAGGGACATCATTCGATTGTCTATGATTTAAAAAAAATACAGATCTTCAAATCGGTGCCATTCCTGCCTTTTGTTTATTGCCTTACAAGTGAAAAATTGTGAAAAGTTGTAAATACTTTGTGATAATACTGATAATTATTTGATAATGAGTGGCAGTGACTCGGATAACGATATGAGCACTCCGCCGGACATACTCAATGCAGCTATGACAGCAACTAACAACCTGTTGCCGCAAAAGTCGAGAGCCAAGTATGAGAAGGCTCTGTTTCTGAACGCATCTTAGAGCACTTATGATATGTGTGTAGATAAAGTAGTGTATGCAACTATACGTAATCAGGCATTACGTACAGTTGCATAAACTACTATTATGTACAATGATTGGAATCAAAAAAACATACCTAATTAATGGAGTCCATTTCTCATGCTTATTAATTAATTTACATGAATGTTTCCTTCGATATTTCCCATCACAAGTTTTCACTTTTAAGTTCATCAAAATGCTCTTATTATTGGACTTGGGCCTCTTCAACGTATACTCGCCGTTTCACCTCACCCCACAAAAAAAGTCACACTGGGTCTAATCTGTTGACCTGGCTGGTCATAACACTGGCATTTTCCAGGCGGGGCACACTTTGTTCAGCGTTAGAGTTTACTCTATACATAAAGCATTTTATCACGCTCACATGATGCTCCAGTACATCATGAATCAAGCGCCGAGCGCCTACTTTACGTATCGAGTAAACGCTAACTTAATCGTTACTTGCCAAATCATGACACTTGCCTTTTTCTTTGGCTTGTTAATCTCGCAACCATACTTATATTTATACAATCATATTTTTTCAGTTGAATATTGAAATACAGTTGAAGATTGGGAAGATACTTCAGCGGAAAGAACCTAATGAAAATGTAACGGAACACGTTTCAAGAAAATGGTATTGAACTTGGTGACAAGAAACATTCATATATTTTTAATGAAGTACAATGTTTATATACTATTTAATTTTCGACATTATTATGAGCTGTGTTTTGCCGAATAAATATTGTTACTGAATACAAGTGATGAAAGTGAGCATTTTCTACATGAGTGTCGGCGATCGAAACCGACAAGAGTTAAAGAGGTCTACATTTCAACACCAACATCAAACTATATTATGCGAATGCATTATGCGAGAAAATATCTGCATACAGTACCAACCAGACTGTGCAGAAAAATAGGGGAGAGTGGGGTACAGTGAATAAAGGTGCACTGTGGTAATTTTGCATTAGCTTTATTTATCGCTTTAATAATCCGGTATTCTTTTTTTACGAATTTGCTCATCTGTGTGATACTAATATTGGAGTAACTAAATAACGGAAGATACTTTCAATTATACCTGAAAAGTCTTGTTCTTGGTTTTTTTTACCTCAAACTAGGAACTATTCTGTGATTTTTGATTGAAGAGGTAACTTTAGTTCACTTTTTTATAATGAAAATGATTTTAAAGCTACATGTAAATTATATACTTGTGCTGGAAAATGTGTCCTCTAAGGAATAGGTGGGATAATAAGGTATGTAGAAAATTACAAATAAAAATAACACCACTACAACATTTGTAAAAAAAAGGGATCCACTGTACCCCACTCTCCTCTACTATGAAAATTCAGTCTTGCACTCGCGCAGAAAAATATCACATTCTGTGGAGTGAAGTTCAGGTAGAGTTCTTATGAAAACTGTCACCACTCTTAGTAACCTCGTATGTCACTATTGAATCGGAACTGAGATACGTACGCACTATAGGAGTATCTTAAAGTCCGTTGGCTCAACTGCTACTTTTATTCCTATGTAAAATAAGAGTGACAGCTGGTAACCACAGTTACCAAAAGCTATTGAGTGGCTTTTATGGATCGAATATTCGCTGTATCGAAAATCGTAGAAATAATGTATCCTAAAATCAAAATTAATGTTTCGATTGGACAATCGACGTATATTTGTGACCGAGATTGTCATCCCATAATCTCGGTCACAAATATACGTTGGCTCGACTGCTACCGGATCGAATATTCGCTGGGTCGAAAAGTGTATAAACGAGATCATAATTGTAATTGGTTACCGGCGCAAACATCACACTTGTAAACAAAATGTAAAAATTGTCTCACTTGTACTCTGTTTGGTTAGGTATTTTAAGAAGGTAAAAAATCTTACACTATCTTTTTATTGAAAAATGCATTTAAAAATCCAAACTAGGTACTTAATGAATCAAAACAATGTAAATCACTGTATTCCTTTGTTATATTACGTATATTTGGTAAAACTTATGTTCTACTTGTAGTTTCAATAAAAAGATACTGCAAGATTGTTTACCTTTTTTTAAATATCTAACCAAACAGAGTATAGAATATAGAGCAAGAATATATTATGTATATAAAAACTATAATATGTATGTGTCAACCATTCGGCAACCCATTCTCTCGATTACATCGTTAATAGTAGCCCCAAACTTTGGTATTAGGTACTATTCGTCATCTATTTACTGAAGTATTCCTACATGGATATAAAACAATTTGTACATAGCACAGACGTTGATACAAGAACAGACGAGGCGATGAACTTTCGATACTCAACAGATTGAAACCTATGTTTTAGCTATGCATATATTTAGGCCACCAATATTTAAATTTAGCGAATATTAGTTCTCAGCAGAAGAGTACAGAAGAGTAGGTAGGTACTGTAGCCGTGCCATGAGCTGGAAAGTAAAGGATACGTAATTACGTAAGGTTTTACTCGATACGTGCATTCTATCGTGCTCGCGCTTACAAATAGGAGCGAGCGCGATGGCCTGCTCAACGTATTTAATAAAACCTAATGTTACCGATACTTGTAAAGTCATGGTACGGCTACTGTTTATTATATTTACTGTATCGTTGGCCAGTAAGTTAGGGTTTTCGATCTTTTGCAGGCAACGCTATATAGGCGTGTGGTCCAAACAGCTGTCAGATTCATAGGCACTGAACATGAAATATCGAAATTCTAATTGTACTTGGAGGTAACCGTTATAATGGCGGGACCGGATCCTGAATTCGATCGATTCATATTGCATTATTTAGTACTGAATTTGTACTATTTAGTACCTGTTGTAAAAAAAATTGTACCTCTTCTATTTCAAAGTTATATTCAATCAGTCTGGTCCCGCCATAATAACGTTATAATGGCGGAACCAAATCCTGAATTCGATCGATTCATATTGCAATATTTATTTAGTACAGAATTTGTACTTTTTGGTACCTGTTGTAAAAAAATAATACCTCTTCCATTTCAAAATTATACTTCAAACAGTCTGGTCCCGCCATTATAACGTTATAATGGTGGGACCAGGTCCTGAATTCTGTCCATATTCTGTCGATTCATATTGCATTATTTAGTACTGAATTAGTACTATTTGGTATTGATACTTCTTGTAAAAAAATTAGTACCTCTTCCATTTTAAAATTATATTTCAAATAGTCTGCTTCATCTGGCGGAACCAGACTATTTCAAATATAATTTTGGAATGAAAGAAGTACAATTTTTTTTACAACAGGTACCAAATAGTACAAATTCAGTAAGTACTAAATGATGCAATATGAATCGACAGAATATGGACAGAATTCAGGACCTGGTTCCGCCATTATAACGTTATAATGGCGGGACCAGACTATTTGAAGTATAATTTCGAAATGTCTCGCCATTATCGTTATAATTACATTTGGATCGTTATATTTGGAGTTTATTAATTTCATAAACGTATGACGACTAGAAAACGGTCGCCGAACTGAAGATTGGGCCCTAAAACAGGAACTCAAAATGACTGACACTAAACAAAATTACTAGAACTTTGTTCATTTCATCCTTTAGTAGATTGGCTACCAAACCAGCTTCGAAATGGGATTAAAATCCCAATAGGTAACTGGCTTTAAATCGGGACTTATCATTACCGGTTTGTAACCAGGTTTGTACCAAATCCAGATACGAGATGGGAAAGTTAGTCCCATTTCATCCTACCAGACGGGAAACTATATTTCCCATTTGGCAGCCAGCTATCAAATCCGAATACCAAACGGTAAGTACTAAAGGCATTTCATGGGAATTGACTCGGAAACGTTTATTTATTTTAGAAAACATTATTCCTTATGTAATGGTTTTAAGAATAAATAAACCACAAAATATATAGAAAATTCAATTCGCGTATTTATTTTGACAGTTTGTTGGTCCTTACGCCATATCACCGCCCCAGTGTCAGAAAAAAATATTAAAAACCCTCACTGAGGAAGCGGCAGTGTGAACAGCCAACGATCATCTACATATATATGTATAGGTATATTTGTTAATTTTACTGACTATATCTACTCTTTGTTTAGTGAGCGAGAAAAAAGTCGACAAATCATCCCTTACTCGCCTCCTGTGGAACCAGTAACCGTACCATGAGCTGCCCCTGCGTTATTAACGCGGACTTACATAGGTGCTTTCTATACGGGTGGCTCGCCCCAAGACGCGATTACGGCCGGGATGGAAAGTAAGTCCGCGTTAAAAACGCAGCGGCAGCTTATGGTAAGCACACAGTGCCTGAAAGTATCCTTTCCCTCTCTAGTACGTTTTGTAGATACTAGGTTCAAGAAGTACCCACCTACCTACCTTCAAAAATTTATAATAATACATTCTGTTGCAATGCTATCAGACAAACATCTACAGCTAGGAAAACAGCCACTATCAACCATTTGACCATTGCCGTCGGCTATACTAAATAGGTGGCCAAGAAACAAATACCTACATTCCCGTGAGGTTGGAATACAGAGTCCCTCTAGAAGGTTTTTAAATGTTTCAGAGCGGTCGATAATAGTACATTGTGCATCTAGGGAGGTAAGTACAGCATCACTAACGAGAGTGTTAGAAGAAAGAGAGTGTTCTTTTGATGACTCGAGTTAGTAGGTATGCCTCTTACCGATTGTGATGCATACAATGTTTTTTATAACACTTGCAGACAAAGAATATGTTATGAGACGAAATATTGGTATTCCCTAAGGAATTTCACTTTTCTATTACTCCCACTGCAATATGCACAATCAATGGCGCGCTTAGAAAGCAAATGTGATGAAAAATGTTGAAACCGCGTAAAATAGTAGGTATTAGCTACTGTAACATGCCTAGGTAGTAGGTACTTCTGAAACATGAACTAAACTCTAGGGGGTCTAACTACACTGCATCCTAATACTCCTGAAACCTCTCTGACAACGGAAATACAGCACCTTGTTTATATGGTATAAAGCATCCGAAAATTGAGCGTCCAGCTGTTCGCCTGTGTCTGGAAAATCTTCGTTGCGTTTGTATTTAAGTAAGTACTCGTACCTAACCTACTTTTAATTGATATCGGACAATCTAATTAGCATCTTATGGGATGGTAGGCGAAAATGTAGGTAAACTTAGACAGGATAACACTATCCTTACATATTATGTAATGTAAAATGTTAGTTGGAGACTAACATAGTAGGTATGTAGGCTAACATTTAGTAATATAAATGTTACTCCAACAAGGTCTAAAATCTAAATGTCCGATAAACCACTAGTACATCATCAGTATCGTAGTTGGTAATAAAGCAAGTCGGCAAATGTCCATCAGATCATTCAATTTGGTCTACTACTACGTGTCTAATGAATATATTTCTTCAATCTTCTAACTCCATAGAACTACCCAAAATACCTACACATTTTATTACTTAATATACTTGAGGCCCTAGCACATCTTGTACAACAATATTGGCAGCAATTTGTGACCTGCTCGCAACTTCTCATCTCTTTTGAATCAATGTAATCAAAAAGGGACGGGTAGCCGCGACAAGGTTCCTGTCATGCACGATATGTGCTAGTGCCGTTGATCAAGTATAATACTATGAATTTCTTAGGTCAATCTATACTCGTAATTATATTGCCACATTGTTCCTAGCGAATAGAGACCCGCTGCGGTAAATACTAGTGTTTTGGGACATAAGTAACTTTCTTTGATAACTTTTTTATTTACCAGTAAGTAGCTGTACCAAAAAATATAATACTCTAAAGAGTTGTACATAACGGCGACGGATAGGTATTACCCGAAGAGTACGGGAATAACTTCTTTACTACAGCTGTTGTTATATCTGTACAGTTAAAAGTAGGGATTTTAATACCAAACCAACAGTTGGTTTTGCTTCACAAATATACAATACAATATAAAGTCATTTCCTAATTGGCGCCCTCTAGTTAGAACTTAGACCATTTAGAAAAGCTGTTCTTTTAACTGGAGCCATCTAGTTTATTGATGAGTAATGATTGTACAACTGACATTGGGTACTGACGGGAGGTGTAGTAGTGTGCGTTACAGGGTAAAATTACATAATTTTCTAGTTTTTGCATTATTGCGATTTAGAAGAACAGTATTTTGTGCAGGTTGCTATCAATTTGTACATTAGATTTTTTGCTCCTTGCGCGTATCTCAAAACATGTTAACTCTGATCTTCGGTTTAGCAGAAAATGACGAAAATATGGTGTTTGTGCAATTGTAGCGCCATCTTTTAGCAGATAAGCGGCAGGGATAGGGTCGAATCCACCTTAAACAACAACTTCACCCCCTTGTATGTATAATAAATAACTATGTATTATCACAGAATAAGTAATAGTACTAAAGTACAGAAGTGACACTTTCATACATTTGACGTTTAGCTTGTCAAACACGTGACAAATATGTGACACTCGCGTTTTGTGTACCTACCTATAAATGTTCTCGCACACCGTAGTAGTATCGACTTATTATGTATGAAAATTGGAAAAAAAATTTTTTTTCAATTTTATGAAAAGCGATATTATCAGTTAACTTTATTAACGTGACGAATTTAACTCAAATAAAAAAAAAACACGGAGTACTTATAGTATCTATCTCCTGTTTACACGATCCTGCATATAGGCGGACTGCAAGGCGGCCTGCCATGAACGCCCTACTTAACTGGAAGTCAACTAAAATTCTAAAAGTTGCTATTCCGTAAAATAATGTTCCATTTTTGCTCGTTTTCCTTACTCAACCTGCTATAAAATAAAAATGAACCTTAAATAAATCACATACCTACCTATCAAGTTTTTGACAGTCCATTTTCCTGTTTTTTTCTGATACCAATCACCATACCAACCTACAAACTGTACTAGAAAGGTCACCAGCACCACAGTCGAAATCTTTTTTTCCATAGAATTAGATTGTTTTTTTTTTTATGCTAATCGTACCCATTCCTGAGCAGGATCATTAGTTTCTTAGGAGTCAATTTGCGGAAACGCACAGGAGCGCCGTAAAATGCGAAAGTGACGTCCTCCGAATGCGACAAACTCAGAAAGCGACGAACTCATAAAGTGGCGATATAAGAATGTGACGTAATTAGAACGTGTCGCTCTCCGAAAGCGGCCTTCTCAGAACATGACATCCTCAGAAAGTGGCATCTACCGAACATGACCTATCTCGAAAGGAACTTACTAAGAATATGACGACCTCCGCCTAAACGGGTCAGTTTACTTAGCTTAAAATGCTTAATGTAAATATTTTGATGTATTTTTGTAAGATGATCTTATATTGATCTTGTTTGAGACATACATGACTTACCCGTTAACCTGCCGCTAAATAGTTAGTACTGTGTTCCGAATTGGGGGTAAGATAGCCGGTGTGATTACTGGCATAGAGGCAATCCATCTAAGTCCTCAGGGTAGGCAGCGCATAGGCAGTTTTTTTGGTCACTATGTCCATGGGTCTCAGTTCTTGCTTTCAATCAGGTAGGCTGAGAGCTCAGTTGTCTACCTTCGTCACATAAAAAAATAACGTAATGGGAGCATATTTTTTGGGAGTTTAATTCTTAATTCATTTATTGCATCAAATCATGTCGTAAAATATAGGTCTTACAAATAAAATTATAAAGATTACTGACATTAAGACAACGGGGATTGAGGCAGAGCAATTCAATAAGTAGTTCATTTACATTACAATTTGTAACAAATAGCAAGACGTAATGGAATTTTAAATATCCTGTTCATTACTCAATCATATTTATTATATATTACTGTACCTACCCTACCTTTAAGGTACCTACCTTACTCATCATCAGGATTGTTGAGAAAAGCTCGCGATTTTGAGCGGAAATCATATTAACGGTAGCTACTCGTAGTAAATAAATGCAAAAAAAATGAGGGGGACAACTTTGAAAAAATAATTGCCCCAGTAGGTACTGTATGATTCCGAGACTATTGACCATATGTTCAAAAGTGTTCTATGTATTTACTTAAAAAAACAATCGAGTAGAATTCATGCACAAAAATCTTTCAGCAAATTTTCATTATTTTGCAAGTTGAGTTTGTAACGAGGTAATTTTGGGATTGAAAAGTCAAAAACTAGGGAGTATTTTTGATGGATACGAATGAATATCTATTATTTATCAATAAAAAGGTTATATTTATTAGTTTCGTGTATATTTATAACGTTCCTTTAGAAAGTAGACATATTGAATACAATGTGTCTGCTTTTATGTTATTTTCAGATGGAAAAAAGCACGACTATCAGCAAGCAGTGACCCTAGCTTATGGATGTGAATTATTAATACAGTAGGCCAAATTGTATCAACGGAAAAATGGTCATATTATTAAACAAAATAAGGGTTCCTTATACTTAACGGAACCCCAAAACTAGTTGAGTATAAGTAATAAACAGTATCCTTGTTATAACGCTACATTCAAAAACAAACATAATACGTTACTAATAAGGTCTATGTTAGTTTAACAACAAAAGTATTTAAATATGTCACGTTAAAAACATAAACATTTTGAGGGTACTTTAGATCAATTAAAGGACTATTCGTTTTATTTTTATTAAGGGTGCAGTGGCTTAGCTCAATTTGTTTTTATTAAAAATACTCATTTAAGTGGTGACATCAAAGACAACTCGTTTAGGAAGCATCATTTAAGTGTTAAATGGTGAATTATCTTCTTTCTGTCTGTTATTGCCATGGTTACGGTTGCCTGAGTCACGCTGGTTTTATGTAGAATTTTGCTACTTAAACTATGCAAACATGATTTTTTCTGATGTTAATAAGCTGCTTCCTTAATGGGCCACTTACAAACATGGACTACAAGCATATTTGAATAGTTTAAGTAGCACAATTTTGCAAACCAGCGTGACTCAGGCGACCGTAACCATGGCAATAACAGACAGAAAAAAGTTGATTCACCCATTAAACTACACACGCGGTTTATAACTAAAAGGTCAGGAGGATTTTTTCATAGAAAATACTGGAACCATGCTTATTAAAAAAATGTGTATATTTTTTTATGATACAAGTGGAGCTTTATTAATATCACATTGTATTGGAATTTCCCTGATTTTTTTATGTAATCCAGGAAACATGAACCTTTATCATTAGATGACTCCATAAAGAAGTACAAAAATAGCAAGTCATGATTTAAAAACTCGTATTACCGTACATTTTAGGTGTTTTTTTTTAATAGTACATTACTGCAGACGCCGGGAAACATGGGTTTATCCATGTAAGCCCATTTCACGGCGAGGCATGTATAGTGCCTTTCTCAAACATATCCAATGAAATAAAAAAAACGATAATCAAAAAAACAGAATTTAGCTGTTTAGTCTGTTCATGAAAACCGACGACATGTTTTAAAAAAAAATTACTTACCTGCCTAGGCAGGCCGTTAAATTTGTATGAAAATCCTTTACTATTATCTCGAGGTCATCCGCCTGCAACGTCATACTTTAAAGCCTATTATGAGCGGCCGTGGGTTAAATCCCCGGCTCGTACCAATGAGTTTTTCAAAAAACTTATAGGTATATACGTAACATCATTTTCATCACACTTGCTGTCTAAGCGCGCCATTGCTTGCGTGCGTAGTGGGAGTAATAGAAAAGTGAAATTCCCTAGGGAGTAATAGAAATGTCAATACGTCATTTAATAATATTATGTCTTAAAACTATTTTTTTTGTCGGCAAGTGTGATGAAAAACATTTTGTGCATCACGGTCGGTAAGCGGAATACTAACTCGAGTCATAAAAGCCCTCCTACTTACGTCCCTTGATGCACAATGTACTATTGATATTTACAAGTGCTTTAGGGAGAAAAAAACATCGTGAAACATCTGCGAAGAAATTCAAGGGTAAACGGGTTTTAATCGCGTAAACTTACGTTTAATTATATTAAACTTACGTTTAATTATATTAAACGTAAGTTTAATTATATTAAACGTAAGTTTACGCGTAAGTTGACGTTACACCCGTGGTCGCAGGCAGACTCAACGGGTGTAACGTCATGCCCGAAACATCAGGATATAATTAATTAAACGTAAGTTTACGCGATAAACACCCGTTTGTCTTTAAAATATGAGTGATAATACTGATAATCGTGTAAGTTGAAATCAATAATTTCAAAGGTGTATGTGAAGTCCCCAACAAGTACTAGGCCAGCGTTGGGACCACATAAAATAGGCACGATTGATTTCGAATTGTAGAAAATGGCCAGAATACAATACAAAAATCCGGTGGTGAATTTTTCTCATTTACAAATAGGTCTAGTAGTAGTAAAATACGAAAGTTGTACATAATGCCATGAAGCATTTTCTACCAGTCAACCATTAGATATTGACCTAATACTTATTGTAGTATTCGCGGTATTCACGACAGAAAAATTGCTTACAAATTCCATTACCATTCCATTTATCACAGCCTAACTACTTGTACACTGAAAATGTACATCATTGGTTCATTCATTAAGCAATTTTCCGACGAAAACTCTAGGACTATAATAACAAACAAGCAATTTAGCAGTCTGGGCGCGTCAGAAATGTGCCCAGACGCTAGTCTAGCCTTGCTGGCTTATCAATAGGGTAGGTGCCGCAAAACTGCACATTACAGGCCGGGACACATTAGCGCGAATGTATTATCAATCGTTGATGCTATTTAACAATCGGTATTTACGGTTAGATAACACAAAGAAATGCGTTTGGGGCTTGTGCATAAATCACGCGAGGTCCTATAGGGGGGGAGGGGGTCCAAGAAAACATCACGAAAGATCACGGTAGGGGAGGGGGGGGGGTACAAGGAGACCTCACGTGTATTTTTTTACGATGAACAAACTAAGAAATATTGTCAATTTCGGCTAGCGAACGTGAAAAGTTGAATGAAAAAAATACACGTGAGACTGCTGGGGGGGGGGGGGGGCTAGCCAAGAAACTCACCAAACATCACCATGGGGGAGGGGGGGGGTCAAAAAGTAGCCAAAAAAACATCACATGATTTATGCATGAGCCCTTGAGAGGATTTGAACCCGGGGCTTATAGTTTCATAGCAGGGCCATGTCACTATCGATTAAGTTAAGGAGACTATTATTACGGGATTTTATTTCACACGTGCCGAACGTGCAACGTGTTAAAATGGGTTCAATACTCAAATGCTCAGTCATTGTTTGGCATAATTTGGGCTTGTCCATTAATCACGTCATACTGTATAGGGGCAGGGGGGGGGTCAAGAAAAAATCACCAATTATCACCATAGGGGAGGGTGGGTCATCGGACAAATCACGTGTAATTTTTTGTTACTCTCGAATCTGTTGAACAGCATTATAGCCAGTACTTTTTAAATACTAAGTTTTAAAACTTCGCGAACGTTTACCTCATATGTGGCAAAAAAGTACGTAAATTCAAAGTGTCAAAAAGGACTCCTTAAGTTGGCAAAAAATTACACGTCATATTAGCTGGGGGGGGGGGGGGGGTCTAAAATAGGCCAAAATCGTATGACGTGATTAATGGACGTAGTATTGAACGTTAGAGGGAGGGACACAATTTTGTTTATTCCGAAAATATTGACTTTAGAAAAAAATTTTTTTGAGACATTTATTGTTTTGAAATACTTATCGAACAATACCTCACACTATAGGATTACAGCAAAATAAAAAAAATAATCTGTACTTTACTATTTTAATACCATTTTTCTTCGGAAACCTCACCCAAAAAAAAATATTTTTTTTCTGTACCAAATTCTTATAAATTTCTAGGACTAATGGCCACTGAGCTATGCTGCGGAAAGACAGATGGACAAACAGACATGGCGAAACTATAAGAGTTCCCAGTTTATTACGAACCCTAAAAAAAGAATCCTGAAGATAGCGAGGATGTCAAGGCACGAGACGCAAAACAACTTTACGGATGGACACACAAAATTTTGCACCTCAGCACTATCGCAAAAATATTAGTTCTAAAAAAATTACAATTCTCATCAAAATTAATGCCATTAAATAATAATTTTATCGTTAAAAATCATCATTTAATGTAATAGTCCATTCCATCACGTAACGTCAAAAAACAGCGTCCAAGACATTTTCCACAGCAAATAAAATGGACTTTTGCACGCACGTAGATTTCGAAAGAATAAGTCAATAATATCGATAAAACTCATTAGCTCTAAAAAACTCCATTTCGAGTTGAAAGTTTACAGTATTATTTTTATAGAATTATTAAAATCCCATCACCCGGTGGTCTTTAACAGTAACAAGATACTTCAAGTTAGTTCCGTCTGGTTCCGGGCAATTATTATTTATAGATGAACAAATTATTAAAGAATTCATGTTTAATTGTTGAATGACTCAAACGGACTTATAGTGAGCACTGAACTCTCCATAGAGTAGTTAATAAAACTAGAGGGCTCAAGTCATACCAACAGCGAGTGAGTAAGCTACTGGCTATAGAAACGAATAAAATACGTTTTAAAAAAATACAGCCTTCTGTTGCCAAGTTGGTATGTAGTGACTTACGAAGCTGGAGGTGCCAGTACCTAACTATAAGCAATATAATATAGCTATATGAGTAAGCGACGAGCTATCGGCTTTTGAAACGAATAAAATACTTTGAAAAAAAAATACAGCCTTCTGTAGCCTAGTTAGAGTTCTAATTCCGGCGAGGGCATTCTTTGTATATTTATTTATCACAAACGTTTGTTCCTTGGTCGTGGCTGTGTATGTATCTAAGTATCTGTATGTATATGTCTATTATATACGTCGTCGCCTGGTACCTGGTACACCACAAGCCTTAATTGAGCTTACCGTGGGACTAGGCTGATTTGTGTAAGATGTCCCAAGATATTTATTTTATTTAGGGCTGATTTTTCAATCGCCAAATAAACCTATCCATTAGTTAAAATTATCACCATCCTTTTCTAAAATCATCGGTCAAAAAAGGACAGGGCTAACATTTATTTGACGGGTACTGTTAACTGGGGATTGAAAAATCAGTCCTTATTTATTTATAAACATCGCCGTGTCTCTTTCGTTTACACGGGAGCACTTATCTTTTATTCGTTTCTGTAGCCGAAAACTTATCGCTTTCTCGCTCGCAATAGGACCTATGCTATCCATACTCATACATTATTAGGGACTTACTCTGTTGAGGACTCCAAACTACTATCGTGAATTTCAAGCAGCCGTCTTTTTTTTGTCCGGTTATGCTCTCATTAGAGTGACTGAGGCCAATACTCAAAATTTACTTATTTTTGCAGTAGTTTGCTGCTTAATCACGTCAAAAACACATCGATTTATTTATTATTTATTTTCTTTACGTATCGAATAAACGCAAAGCCGATTTGTACATTTTGTACACTACTATGGAGCAAGAGATGTATCAGATTTCGACCGAGGTCGCGTCTACAGGCTTGCGATGGTACCGCTTCTAATAGTTTATCATCGTTGGCGTCGCGTTCTAACAAGTAAGCATGTCCAAAAGTGACGGGTAGGACATTAAATGGATAAAACAGGATCATCATAAGCCACCAGTAGCCGTACCATGAGATCTGATCATCATCATCCTATGATAGTCCACTGCTGGACGTAGGCCTCTCCTATTAACTATGCGTATACGCATTAGGAAGTAAATGCCAATAATCGCCACGCTGGGCAAGCGGATTGGCGATCGCAGTGATGTGTTCACTATGATGACGCTGCTGCCCATCATCAATCTTTTATCAAATAGTGGTCAGTGACACTTCAATCCCTCAGTCTCAACGACACCCGCAGGAGGAGTTGGGGTGGTGACAAATGTATTCTTACTGCCGTCACCATGAGATGCGGCGGCGTTATTAACGCGCGTTTACTTTCTATCCGACTCGCTCGCGCCAATACGCAAGAACGAGCGGGATAGATACAAAGTAAACGCGCGTTTGTTACTTAGCGGCATCTCATGGTAGTAGCTACTAGTCGTCTGAGCCAACTCGAGAGGTTTGAGTCAGCATTAATAGGTAATCCTAATTAATAGGTAGGTCAGCCGCCGTAGCCTAGTCGGTAGTGACCCTGCCTACGAAGCTCTAGGTTCCGGGTTCGAATCCCGGCGAGGGCATTATTTGTGTATTTATTTATCACAAATATTTGTTCCTTGGCCATGGCTGTCTATGTATTTAAGTATCTGTATGTATCTATCTATTATATATATCGTCGCCTGGTACCCACATCACAAGCCTTAATTGAGCTTACCGTGGGACTAGGTCGATTTGTGTAAGATGTCCCAGATATTTATTTTTATTTAATTTTTTTATTTTTAATGAGTTTATTTATGCATGAGCATTCTATGATCTAATTTCTATTCTATGACCGAACTGAACTAAAGAAACGGTTTTTAATTGGCGACCGGACATAATCAGAATTGGATGCTTGCTAGTTCGAAAAAACATTATTACAAATTAAGAGAAAAATAAATTGAGCCAATTCACTGTCGCGGAATTTCGATTGTTGACATATCAAAGATCATCATCATCATCATCATCATATCAGCCGAAAGACGTCCACTGCTGAACATAGGCCTCCCCCAAAAATTGCCACAATGACCGGTCCTGCGCCACCCGCATCCAGCGGACTCCTGCGACCTTCACCAAGTCATCAGTCCACCTTGTGGGGGACCTACCCACGCTACGCCTTCCGGTACGTGGCCGCCACTCAATCAAATCATATCAAAGATGCAAAGGGCCTATTTTCTGCTCTGAGTTCAGTTTATCAGTTGTTTTCAGCGAACATGCAGACGTGCAAACATGCCATAGATGAAATCAGGGTGCTTAGACAAGTTCCCAATTCTGCTTAATCGTCAATCGTAAACGAAAGGTAGCTAACTGTCTTCATTGCACTAATATGAAAGAGTGACAGGGGGGGAAAACCACGATACGCTACTAAGCGCTAGCGATTGGCAACTTGGCTAAGCATCCTGTAATCATAATCAGCTTAGGGATCAAAGGGCTAGGAAAACACAGAACCAGGAGTGCGATTTTTGAATTTCACCGATGATATTGAGATCACTGGTGACTAAAATGATCACCTGTGATTTGAAGTCACTGTTTTCTAAATGCCGTATTTTTGATTCTCACACGTTCTTTACCAACATGCAGAAATTGTACAATGTCAGTCATAGACAATTATCCTGTTACGTTCCTTTTTGCGCAGATGTAGTAGTGTTGCCCTTAGTATCGGTTTTTATTTTTCATACTACTTATAACTCATATTAGGTTCTGTCAAAGTGGTCGAACGTAAAACGGAGTGTCAAAGTCAAAGTCAAAGTCAAATAATTCTTTATTCAAATTGGAATAGCAACAAACTCTTTTGAATCGTCTAGATATGAAAACTACTTCCGGTTCGAACCCTAAACCGCTGACCCAAGAAGAACCGGTAAGAAACTTGGAGGGAATTATTTTTTCAAACAATGATGGTACATCTTACAACTAACATGCATTAAAAAAAACATAAAATTGATTTTAAACAAATTGAAATATAATAATAATAACAAGAGATGTAAAGTCTCTAAAAGTCACAACATTTATAAGTAATAATTTATAGAGAAGTAAGGTTTCTCTCCGAATAGGTATATAATAATAACATTATATAATGCACGTTTGGAGATGTACAAGGTCTCCAAGCGTAAATTATCGTAATTGAATGTCATGACTTTAACAAACTAATAATTAAATCCTAAATTACTCCCACGGTGTTTTATCATTCATGTAGTCTTGTGTACTATAATAAGCTTTAGATATAAGTTTACGCTTTACAAAATTCTTGAATTTGTTGACTGAAAATTCAGTAACATTTACTGGAAGTTTATTATAAAATCTTACACAATTACCCATGAATGATTTCCTAATTTTATGGAGCCGAGTGGCGGGTACTGCGAGCTTATGTTTGTTTCTAGTATTAATATTATGTATGTCACAATTTTTCCTAAAATTGATAATATTTTTATGTACATACATAATATTCTCATAGATGTATTGAGAATACAATGTCATTATATTAATAGCCTTAAACTTATCTCTAAGTGAGTCTCTAGGGCTCATTTTATATATCGCTCGAATAGCCCTCTTCTGCAGAACAAAAATAGTGTTAGTCTCTGAATTGGCAGCACTGCCCCATAATAAAATGCCATACGACATAATGCTATGAAAATAACTAAAATATACTAACCGAGCTGTATCGACGTCAGTTAATTGACGGATCTTGCTCACTGCAAAAGCTGCAGAACTCAGTTTATTCGAGAGATTAGATATGTGAGGACCCCACTGAAGCTTAGAGTCTAGTGTTATACCAAGAAAGACTGTACTTTCAACTATTTCCAATTCCTCACCTTTCACAAATATGCTAGCCTGTTGATGTTTTACGTTACTTGTAACAAATTTAATACATTTAGTTTTTTTCTCATTCAACATTAAGTTATTCATATTAAACCAGTTTACTACTTTCGAAATAGCATTGTTTACATCATTCCACGCTTGTTGCTGTCGTTTGACTTTAAAAATAAGTGAGGTGTCGTCAGCAAACAATACTATGTCATGGTGGGTCTCTATGAGATGTGGCAAGTCATTTATGTAGATAAGGAAAAGGAAAGGCCCCAATATAGATCCCTGTGGTACACCCGTGGAGACCAATGACCCCGGCGATCGCTGTCCATTCACATCAACCCTTTGTATTCTACCGCGTAAATAAGATTCCAGTAAATTTAACGCTGATCCTTTAACTCCATAATGGTCTAGCTTCCTGATCAATGTTTCATGACAAACGCAGTCGAAGGCCTTGGACAAATCACAGAAGATACCTAAAGCATCTCGCGATTCCTCCCAGGCATCAAATATTTGTTTAATTAATTCGACACCAGCGTCGGATGTTGAGCGCCCCCGAGTAAAACCAAATTGCTTGTTATGCATTAAATTGTTTACGTTAAAGTGCTTAATTAATTGGGATAAAACTATTTTTTCAAAGATTTTGCTGAACGTTGGTAGCACAGATATAGGTCTAAAATTAGTGGGGTCAGAAGTGCTACCGGATTTGAATAAAGGAGTTACTTTACTATGTTTCATAAGATCAGGAAACTCACCACAATCAACACATTGATTAAATATTACTACCAATTCAGGTGCTACGATTTCAATAAGGGATTTGACGACATGAACAATGTCAATGTCATTTGAAAAGAAAACTAGTGTTTTGAAAGATGGCAGGTGTCACTAAGTCACCTGTCAAAAATAGTCACACGCTGATTTCAAATCGAGTGGGTGGGGGCACTCGTAAAGCGATATCATAGGTATGACAATTCTAATCACCGATGACAACTCAAGGGAAATCACTTGTTTTCGGTGAGAATAAGTCACTGGTGAAATTCAAAAATCGCACCCCAGAACAACATATTTAGTCACTGAGACATGCAAATACATATTATTCATCACATCATCGACCTATCTCAGTCCACTGCAAGCTGGACGTGCTCCCACTAACTAACTATGACCACTATGATTGTTACTGAACAGAGAGAGAATAGTACATTACGACACAAGTGCAAATAACATGAAATTCGAAACGAGTGGCGATGTTTTAAAACACGACCGAAGGGAGTGTTTTAAATCAACACGAGTTACGAATTTCCTTTTTGCACGTGGCGTTTTTTAGTACAGGTGGCCCTCCGAAGTTTTAGACCTGACGTAAAATGACCCACTTCTCGCACTAGAGCCTAAAAAAGGCACCATCTGTGCTAAAATATTACATTTCCTAACTAGTGCGGGAAAACTCTTTTTCGGCGAGGGTGAATGTTGGAGCTCGAGTGAAACGAGGGCGACAATCACCCGAGTTAAAAAAAAAGTATTTGCACGTGTAAGGGACGATTTTGTTCATAACAAGTGCGTCAAAAAGAGAAATTACCGCGCGCGAATCGTGTGCAAAGTTCGTTTTTGCGCACTAGTTAGGAAAATTACATTTTGCTTGACGTCTTGTCTATTATTACGACTTGCGGTCTTGTCTATTATTACGAGTTTTATTAAATAAGAGTTTTTTTAATCAGCCGTTAAAGTCTTCTAGCTAAAAATGATGAATACAGTTGTAACTTTTTCTCAAAACTGCAAAGATTTTTCTCTGAAGAGTGCAAAATATTTATTAGGATACTTTTGTTAAGCCGTGTGGTGACGGCAGTAAGAATACATTTGTCACCACCCCAACTCCTCCTGCGGGTGTCGTAAGAGTCGACTAAGGGATTGAAGTATCACTGACCATTCTACAAGATTGATGATGGGCAGCAGCGTCATCATAGTGAACACATTACTGCGATCGCCAATCCGCTTACCCAGCGTGGCGATTATGGGTATTTACCTCTTAATGCGTCTATACGCATAGTTAATAGGAGAGGTCTACGTCCAACAGTGGACTAACATAGGCTGATGATGATGATGATGATACTTTTGTTTGACGGCGGTCTTGTATTATTACGAGTCTCTTTTTGATTGTATTGATTAAAAAAGCGCTGCGAAAAGGCTGCGAGCTGCTGTCAAATAGAAGACGTGCTAGTCCCTTTGATGAGCTAATTCAAAGAATATAATTAATTAATTAACACTTAAATCAAAACAAAGACAAGTTTTTTGTCACGTCGTAGCCAACGGTATCTTGACGAGGGTTTAAGTCGGTGTTAGACATTACGGGGTAATTCCGAGGGTAATTTTAGCGGTTGGACATCTGTCAACTGAGGCGGGAGTGGTCCACACTTGACAGGAGCCGTTTACAACCTACGATTCGAATGGACCAAACATTTAATAGTTATTTATGTGACTGGTTCATAATAGGAGTCATTTCATAATATATGACCAGGACATCTTAGGACATCTTACACACATCGACCTAGTCCCACGGTAAGCTCAATTAAGGCTTGTGATGTGGGTACCAGGCGACGATATATGTAATAGCTATCTATTACTTAAAGATACTTAAATACATAGACAGCCATGACCAAGGAACAAATATTTATGTCGTAGCACGGTAAGAAGTAGAGAACCACAGAGTCGATCTTAACATAAAAGTCAACTCATGCTCATACTCGCTCCACTCCACTCATTCCAAAAGTTGATTATAAACGAAAAAAATCTAATTTGGAATATACCTAATTTATTTACTTTCATAAGTTTACATAAATTTTTAAACCAAAAATATTCAACAATATTTGAAATGAAAAAAAGGCTGCCACACTATAAAAAATAAAATAATTAAAAAAATAAAAAACACGACTGCCGTTTTAAGCGAACTGAAAAGTAACAAATAATTCAGGTTCATTCTTGTCAGCGTATCTACATAATTATTGGCGCTTGTCTTATTACTTACTATATTTTGTTTCAATTGCAGTCGGGGAACCTCTATACAATATTAATATTTTCCGTAATGATAGGTTCCCCGACTGCAATCGAAACAAAATATAGTAAGTAATAAGACAAGCGCCAATAATTATGTAGATACGCTGACAAGAATGAACCTGAATTATTTGTTACTTTTCAGTTCGCTTAAAACGGCAGTCGTGTTTTTTATTTTTTTAATTATTTTATTTATTTGAAACCTTTTAGTGAATCTGGAGAATCCTTAAAGTTGGATAGAATTTCAAAAACTGATTTCACATAGTTCTGAAGCTTCGCTCCGGGGGCCCGAGGAGTTCCCATCCCGCTAATTTTTTGGCGAAGCCCAAGGGCACGCCACGTGAGGGCTGAAACATTACTGGAATCAGTGTAAATCTATGTTGAGCGAGTCCAAAGAGCGAGCTTCAGGGTGAGAGGCCGAAAACGCCGTAGGGCCCAAGGCACGACGAGCGAGCCCACATGGTACAACCGTCCCTCTTAGTTGATTTAATAATTGAACCGGAAGGCCCAATGTGCAACGGTTCGCTTCGAACTCCAACGGAGACGTAAAGCTGAGCTCCGCGTAGAGACACGGCCAACGCGTACGGCCAAAAGCGTCACTCTGAGGCGAGCCAGTTCGCAAGGCTAAAGGCCGAGCCGCCAAAGCCCAGCACTATCACGTCAGCCGATGGAATAGTGTAACGTTAAATGGATCCGACGATCCTTTCGGTAACCTGCAAAGGCCGTAGGACGTACTCCGCGTAGGGCCGAAGGCCCTAATCGTTCTTCAGAGAGGCGCTGGTTTGCGAGGCCAAAAGCCGAGCCTCCGGCCCGGACCACCGGAGCCAGAGGCACAGACTTTTACTTAGAGGGCCCAAGTGTCACTTGGAAGATATTTAAAGCAAGGCCGAAGAAGGGCCGAAGGCCTGGAGCGTAACTATCGGGGTGCTTCAAGCGCGAGCCCGATGATCGGAGGCCCGACGAGCGAGCCCAAGCGGTACAAACGTCCTTCTTAACTGCCTTAACAATCGAATCCAGAGCCCAGCTCTACCACACTACGTGATGGAATATTGTAACATGAAAACAAATCTGAGATCCGTAGACCCGACGATCGTTTCCACAACCTGCGACGGCTGTAAACCGAGCTCCGCGTTGGGCCGAAGGCCCGAACTGTCCCCTAAAGGGGCGCCAGGCCCAAGGCCAAGCTACCAGATCCCAGCGAAGGTGTCGCTATACAATTGAAAAGTGTAGCATTAAAACGAATCTCAGGGCTGCAGGCCTGAAAAATCATTTCGAGAAAATGCGGAGGCTGATAGCCGTGATCCGTGTAGGGGTGAAGTCCTGGACTGGAGCGAGGCCACCCAGCGCGCTTGCCTGCGAGCTGCGTGAGACTCAAGTTTTCAGGCAAACCTACCTTCATTCATACCAACTCCCCTGCGCAAATGTTAAGGCCATACCACCAAAAGCCAACGGCAGTACGGTCAAAACCTTGCCCCCCCCCCCCCCGTTTAGTGTTCCTCTCCAGCACCATATGTCTGACTAAGCTCGTTTTCTAGTGACGTTGTTGTACCTATCAATCCTATCATGTGCATAATTTGACACTTAACAAAAACTGTAGGCTCATATTTTGGATGAAAAAAACCGGCAGACATTAAATTTCTCGTACACGATACGAGACATTTAATGTTAAGATATTTCAAATTTTATTCGCATGTTACAGGTGTAGTGAGAAATTACTTGCCTTCGGAAACGTTCGTAAACACATGCTGTTTCAGGCAGTGTCACCGAGTCTGACTGAAGTAGCATGACAGCTATTACTGTCAGTCTCAGTGACGTTGACGAACGTTTCCGAAGGCAAGTCATTTCTCACTACATCTGTACAACACGTATAGCAATTTTGTTTGACCACAATTGCTATTGTGATTGTATTGTAGGGACATTCCTCTGATCTGAGAATCATATCGTACGTTATTTGATATTGTAATCTGGTCATTCTCCGCAACGTGGTCATTCTCCGCAACGCTGGTCCAATACTTGTTAGAAACTTCTTATACATGCTCGCAGATGTATGCAAGTTCCCTCACGATGTTTTTCTTCACCGTAAAGCACTTTGCAGTAGGTACTAGACAAAATGTTAAGTTCACACCACGATTTTGATACGAAATCGATTTTTCCAGCATTTAAGTCGACACTTGTTTCCAACTAATAAAATTATGACTGATTATTGAGCTATTTCTCATTAATTACTTTCGAATCTACTTTCTTATAACCGTTACTTTCGAACGGTTGTGGCAACTGAGGCAGCTGTGGCAGCTTTTGGTAGTCATGTCATCATCAAACGTAATATGACAACTGCACTTGCCTATGAATTATTATCGGATCCAATGTATAAAATTGTTCAGATTCTATGGGAAATTAATATCAACACTGAAAAAAAAAATATCGCCCGAAAGTCTATTTTGTATCAAAATCATGGAGTAAACTTAAACTTTTGAACGGTACTTTATATCAAACGATATCGTATATAAGTTTTATTTGAATAACTCGTCGGTTACGAGCCGGGGATTGAACCCACGACCGCTGCGTAGCAGCCGTGCGTTTTACCCCTTGACCACAAGCGCGTACATACAATGTATCTGTTTCATCCACACTTAGCGTTCAAGAAGATGTGTCAACGGTAACAATCCTGTCACGGCTTAGACATTGAAGAAAAACTTCAATAGTGCGATGTAGAACATTTCGAGTTTTCTCTTCAAACATATACTTAAGCATATAACTTGTATATATATTTACAATCTGTATACAAAATGCTTAAATTTGATACCCAAATCATAGCATTTAGATGACATATTATTCTTTGCGCTTTAATTGTATTTTAATGAATCTGGCTTTTCTAGAATAAGTAACAAACATATAAGTTATATACATATTCATAATCGTGGTTTGAAGCTCTTCATTTTGATACCAAACTCGATAGATTTCTTTAATTTTTATTTTTTTTGGTTAGATAATATTGAATTTTTAGACCGCCATATTGACTTTAACGTGACATCACATATCCTATGTTACCCGCGACGTCACGAGGATTCTAATGACACCTTACACTATTAAAAACGGTTAAGTGGTCACGAAGATCTGCGCGTTTAAAGAAAATATGAAACATACATAGGGGCTGAACACATATACTCTCCTTTTGGCAGTCGTGTAAAAAACACGCAAACTAAAGATATTATTAACAGCTTCTAGTTTGTAATATCCATAGAACACGTAGATAAAATGAGATTGAAAGTATTTTTTGACTAAATATATACATGAGGATGAGTATGAAGTTGACTTTTATGTTAAAATCGACTCCGTGGTTCTTTAGTCTTACCGTGCTACGAGATATCCGAAGCCTGAAAATAACTAACGGTTTATTTTGTAGAATAACTCAAAATTGTTTTAATGATTTTTTTAGTTGTATTTTTTAAGCAATAACACTACTAAGCAATGTATAAAAATATAATAATAATTAATTTAAGATGACTCCTTAACTCACAAAATCTTTTTTATTTAAGATTAGCAGTTAAGTACCTAATGAAAGATGTAATGATTTTGTTTTTATGAAATAAACAGATTAAATTTTAAAATTTTGTGGGACGTTTACTAAAAACTGACACAAATATTCGCGTTAGATTTTGTAATCCCCACATTATATCCGCTCAAAATTGCTATTCTTATTAGGTACCCTGAGAAAAAAGTCATTATATTTTGCCAAACAGTAACCATACATACATACATCAATCACACCTTTTTCCCAGAAGGGTAGGCAGAGATCACGGATTTCCATTTGCTACGATCCTGACAGACCACTTTCGCTTCACTCACTTTCATAACGTTCCTCATACATGCTCGTCGGTTTAGATTAGAGTACTTCTGACCTGGCCTTTAACCTGCTAAACAGTAACCAAAACGTTTTTAATACAACTAGTAACTACATACTCGTAGTATAACTACATACTCATAGTCTACATAGTCCTGAGTATAACTACATACTCGTAGATATCTATACATATACAAAAAAATCATCGTAGAGATCTATTATGCTTGTTATAAAAATTATACCTCCAGAATCTTAACTACAAACCACAGAATTAGATTTGGATAGAAGAAACAAGTTCATTCATTTATATGGCGGCCGAGCGTGTCCGATTTTGTACTGAAGTTGTTACTTGCCTATGATTTTAAATATGTCTCAGGCCCTTGAGTATTCATATTTTTTTGTGTTGTTGGAATTAATATTACTTAAGGAGGCATTATTAATGTTTTTGTTCACTTCAACTTACAAAATTTGACGCCCGAAAGTTGCAAGCTGCGATTAAAGACGGACAACTCAGTCGATTTCACTGAGTTCATTTGACACGCTAAGTAGATACGTTTGCTTGATCTATGGTATATATTACATCTGTGCTACAAACTATATTTTCTACCACTAAATGTCATTAATTTCGAATATCGTTCCGGAATCGTGTCGTCACCCCTAAAATCACTGAAAACATCATCTAAACTGAGTTTTGGCGTTAAAATGATTTAAACGACGACCACTGCTGAAATTTATGAGTGTTTCGCCCGAAATAAACACCATTTTAACTTGGACCCTGTCCACTGCGTCTTTCCATACATTCCATAGTTCATTCACTTCTGATTGGAAACCAATGTAACGTGAACTTTAGTATCTACGGTTCGATATGGGTTGAAAGGCCAAGTAGTTTAGCTTTTTTAATTATTATGGCTTTTGGTCTCAGTTTAGACAGTATTTCGGTATTTTAGTGGGTTAGGCACGTTTTATTAGTACTTAGAATGAAACTTGAGACTGTTTAATAAAAATGTACAGTCAACATCGAATTGCCTGGTGTAGACTTACTAAGGTGGTCTATAAAGTCATTCAGTTTTTCGCCTTATAATAAATGAATGGACATCATCTTTCAAATTGACCTTCTTCTTAGTCGGCATCTTCATTTCTGAAGGTCGTGTCTAGCTTGAAGGGTTTGTTGCTTGATGCACCATGCTCTTCCAAGCGGGTCTGTCCTCGGCGATCTTCAGAGCTTTAGAGATAGACAAGCCGGTAATTGATTTTATCAGGTCTGACCATCGGGTTGGCGATCGGCCGCGGGCTCTTTTTCCATCTACCTGACCAACTACCATCAATTTCTCTAGACTGTCGGGGTCTCTACGGGCTACATGTCCAAAATACTTGAGGATTCTCTGGAAGCAGATACTGGACAAGCGTGTGGTTACTCCGAGCTCTTTGAGGATGGACAAGTTGGTGCGACGCGCGGTCCATGGTATTCGCAGCATACGCCTCCAACACCACATTTCAAATGCGTCAATTTTCGCTCTGTCTTTCTGCTTTATTGTCCAGGATTCAGCGCCGTAGAAGAAGATTGAGAAGACCAACGCACGCACTAGTCTGACTTTTGTTTTACGGGATATGTTGCGGTCTTTCCATATCTTAGTCAGTTTAGTCATCGCTGATTTGGACATTTGGATTCTCCTGACAATCTCTTTCTCAGTTCCTCCTTTGCTACTAAGAAGAGAGCCTAAGTAAACAAACTGATCCACAAATTCTATGCCTCTGAGCTCGTTTGAATGAGTTAGGGTGCCCGGTCTGTCTACAACCATCACCTTGGTCTTCGATTTGTTGATAGTAAGGCCAACTAACTCACTTTCCCTCTCCACTCTTGAAATCAGCTCAGCCAGTTCACACTTGGTTGACGCAAATAAAGTGGTGTCATCTGCATATCTCAGATTGCTGATTTTTCTACCGCCAACAGATACTCCACCTTCCCAATCCTCCAAGGCTCGTCTCATAATATATTCTCCGTAGATGTTAAAAAGAATTGGGGATAATATACAACCTTGTCTGACTCCTTTCTGCGGCTTAAAAGGTTTCGACATGACATTGTTGACCCTTACGACTGTATTTCCGCCCTGGTAGAGGTTTGCGATGAGAACCACCAGGTGTTTAGGTACTCCCATTTCCATTAAGATGCTCCATAAGCAATCCCACCGAACGCAGTCAAAGGCTTTTGAGTAGTCAACAAAACACATCAGGATTGGAACGTTGAACTCGCGACATTTTTCTATAATCTGCCTTATATTCGCAATCTGTTCCCTAGTCCCTCGTCCCTTCACGAAACCCGCTTGCTCTGCTGGAATCTGCCATTGTAGAAAAGATTTAAGGCGTTCGTTGATTACGTAGAGCAAAATCTTACTGGCATGAGAAATCAGCGCCACGGTCCTGTAGTTTCCACAGGTCTTTGTCGAGCCCTTTTTGTGCAGCGGTATTAGAGTGGATTCTTGCCAATCGATGACCCATTCCCCAGTTTTCCATATACGGTTGCAAAGACTTTGTAGCAGGCAAACACCGCTATCCCCGATGAGTTTCAAGTCTTCAGCAAATATACAGTCACTCCCAACTGATTTGTTAGATTTAAGCTTCTTTATAGCCAACTCAATTTCCGACTTCAAAATATCTGGTTCTAACGGAACATCAGTCAGGCTATGATGAGGGTTTATTGACGCCGCAGCCGTATCTGCGTACAAATCTTCGCAATAACCCCTCCACCTGTCAACTACTTCATCAATCCTAGTGAGCAAACTTCCGCCAGCATCTTCCAAAGCCCATGACTTTGCCTTAAAATCTCGTGTTATGCATTTTATTTTCCCGAAAAGATCTCGGGTATGCATCTTCTGGGCGTTATCCTCAACTTCAGCACACAAATTGTTGTAGTACTGATTTTTATCCGCCCTGCATCGACGCTGTATTTCCGCCGAGAGAGCTTTATATCGCGCATGACTGTTACCGCTTGAGACAGTTTTTAGTAGTTCCACTGTTAGTAGTTCCAAATTGACCTAGTCCCACTGTAAACTCAATTAGAGCTGTGTACCCAATTAAAGCAACGATATCGTCGTCATCATCATCATCATATCAGCCGAAAGACGTCCACTGCTGAACATAGGCCTCCCCCAAAGATTGCCACAATGATATACCGTGTGTAAATCTAATAAGGGCGATAAAATAAAACCAGTAGTTTAACTATGGATTACATTAGTGTAATCATGGATTACGAGGCTTTTTTTAAGTTACACTTAATTGTGACAGATTTATTTATTTTTATTTTTCGGAGCAGCAATGTAGGTAAGAACTTTTGTTAATATATGGCAGTTATGTATGTCATGTGCAATTATGTGCATGCGCTTTTGCAATTAGCTGTCAACGAGCATTTAACTTGAGTGTGTTGCTCTACATTGCGCGCTGAATTTTTTTGTATGGATAATTTTGTTGTTCTTATTTTAAGTACCTATATTCGTAATTTATCTAAATGTAATAATTATGTATGCCCAAAACTAATCCTCGTTAAGAGGTTCACTCGTATAAGTCTAATACCCTGTATACATATAATAGATACCTATATATAGACAGCCATGACTAAGGAACAAATCTTCTTTCTCCGTGCCTCTTTCCGGTTCAATTGGGGTCGTCATCATCATCATCAGCCTATGATAGTCCACTGCTGGACGTAAGCCTCTCCTGTCAACTATGCGTATAGACGCAGACGCATTAGGAGGTACATGCCCATAATCGCCACGCTGGGCAAGCGGATTGGCGATCGCAGTAATGTGTCCACTATGATGACGCTGCTGCCCATCATCGATCTTTTACCAAATAATGGTCAGTGACACTTCAATCCCTTAGTCGACTTTTAAGACACCCGCAAGAGGAGTTGGGGTGGTGACAAATGTATTCTTACTTAAATTTGGGGACGGCCCTCTGAATATTTTTGTATGAGTTGATGTTTTGTTTCCAATTTCTGATATATCGATTAAAAGCGTGCAAAAGAAATACAAGTGTACCTAATATTTTTTTATAATTAGGTATACTGAGTCGAAACAACGAAAATAATTTTAACCCAGGTATCTAAAGTTTCAATTACGATTGTCAGAATAGATGAGTCAAAATAAGTATTTATACTAGTCGCAGTGTGTGCAGTTAAACCACGTTAAACTAATCAAATCAAAATGTAGTTTCCAATAAAGAATGTGTTTGTAAGTTATGGGGACTTATTTTATATAAAATATACAAAGAAAAATAGAATAAAATAAACTAACACTAAGGAAATAAAACTATATCTACAAATACTACACGTTAACAAATATTTACAAATAAAAAATAGGCTCGAGCTCCGTGCCTGATGGTAGGGTGCCCAGAAGGCTGAATAGCAATTGCTATTAGTCCGGGAGCTAAACTTTAACTTGTTCGAGAAAATTACATTAAATCCTACAGTATATTTATTTCAGGAATATGATAAAACATCGTTTTGTGAATATATGAATCTAATTATCCCTGATAAATGTGTGGAGGTTTTTTCATAAAATCAATATTAAGATTTAATTGTTTAATAAAAAGAAACAATAAATCCTACAGTAGGGATTTATTATCCGAGGGGCCTAACTGAATATTTAAGACAATATTTTAAAAAGTCACCACTGAATAATCGTAGATATAGTCAGAAAAAATAAAATTATTTTTAAAATTCATAACAATCAAACAGAAATTAAACAAATGGTGATTTTTTACTATAATGATCCGACAATTATTATACTCATCCAAAGAAAAAATTACGTCAGTGACTCAATGCTAACTATTTTTTTTACAGTTTTAACTGATTTACGTGCAGGCGCATTAATTCTACATTTTATTTTTTTAATGTACCTCTTGTCAATAATTAGTTGTGGCACAATACCAAAAAAATCCCCTATGTATACGCTAAGCATTTCCTACAATTTTCGAAATGGTTATTGTTAAAATAAATCGGAGCGGCGCTGACGTCATAAATGCGCGGCCGGCCGCAGGGCAGCGGATAAACGTAGGTGGGGTACTATATAGACAGGACGGTGCGTCAAATTACAAAAGGAATTTCGTAGGAAGGAAGTAGAAACGTCTTAAATAAAAATTAGTAGTAAAATAAATAGTTATTAAGCAGTTTTAGAACTGACGATTAAAAATGTAGGCACCTATACAACTTGTAACCTATTAGGGGCCTGTATTTAATTCCCGACGCAAAATGAGGTGTTACAACTATTCAAAAATGTATACAGGGTGTGGCCTGTAATAAGAGCAATAAATGAAAACATAGACCCTTTAACTAATCAGTAATTAACTCCAAATGGTTTTAATTAATTAAGAACAAAAATAAATTTTCTATATTTTTCTAACAAAGTTAATCGACTCAGCAATGTACTGTAGACATTATGTGTCCAGTCGAACATTTGACATTGACATTTAGGTACTATCGGTTTCGCGTATTATTGAATCTAAATGAATCAGTATTGCTTATTAAACATACCTATCTACTTATTGATTACTTTGTCACTTTTTTCAACATTACGTAACAGATCACAATCTCAATTATCAGGTGTGAACTGACGAAATAACTAAATTAGTAAAACGCCATAAAGTGACTTCAAAACTATTTATTAAGTAAACGGTTACAACAAAAATAGTGCACTAATCACATATCTCACCGGGTGAACTCTTAACCACTCAACTTGCACTTAAATTAATTGAATTTGTAGACATAGGCACGACTACGATGATGTCGACGATACGATCTGCTTCTTTATTTGACTCCACTCTGACACGACATAACACGTACTGAGAATAGGATCTTGTCGAAACTAAGTAAGAATTTCACTATTAATCTGGTTGGAAGTGAAAACCCACAGGTCACAGTCACAACTGCATTTGGTATACGTTGCTTTGAGATGACAAACATAGTGCTTGGTTCTATTATCAACTCAGATAATATTCGTTGACAAGTCGTTTTCACAATGATTGGCTTACTTTTCTTATTAATTATGTGCTTCGTGTGCATCGCAATTCGCAATTTTATAATTTATTTTATTATTTTTGGTAATGTTTTGATATAACAACGTGACGTAAATTGTCATTATGTTGTAATAGTAGAGAAAGTGACTTCACATAAAAAAGTTCACATTTACAACTGCATGGTCTATGGCTTCGAATGCAAAGATACCACTACTAAATTGTGCACTAAAGAGTAAAACAAAAACGGTCTTCGTGAGATGACTCCTGTCAGAATTGTGTCCCTTTCTATTGAAATGACCATGGCCAAACAAAACACGGGACAAATGGCTTATAAAACGATTGTGTAAGTATCCGGGGGCTTAGCATATCTTGTGTGTGACTGAAACACTCGGCTTTCTCGTGGCTACCCGTCCCTATTGGACTATATTGATTAAAAAGAGACGAAAAAAGAAAAGGACAGGCCGAGTGATGTTGTCATTGTCAAACAGAAGGTACAGTCGCGAACCGGGATTGTTGAGTCACTTGTTACAGTTCGTAAATTAGTCGGTACACAGTACTGATCGGGATCGATTCGTTATTAACGACTTTTGCCGAAATCTGTTCACCAATGACGTAGACGTTACTATGGTTAAATAATAACAAAACTCAGTTAGCCAATGGCCGAGTCCGCGAATTCCACGAATGCTGATGTTGCTGTCGTTACATTACAACAAAGCTTGATTCGTTATCAACGACTTTTGCCGAACTATGTTCAACAACGATGCGGACGTTGCTATGGTTACATTATAACAAAACTCGGGTGGCCAATGACCGATCCCGCGAGTTACACGGATGCTGACGTCGCTATGGCTACTTCATAACAAAGCTTGATTAACCAATGATCGATCACGGTTTTACCGGAAACTGATGTTTTTATGGTTACCTTATAACTGTCCTGTCTTAGGTAAAGCAAAGGGACTGCTATAAATATGCCATGTGCGGCTTAACAAATCTTGTGTTAGACAGCAACTGGCAGAATACCCACCTCTTTTCGATTGTAATGATTATAAAGTTTTCTACCATTTCTTCTAGTCTAAAAGATTGTTTTAGGTATCCGACAAGACGTTAGACAAGGACACCCTAGCAGCAGTAAACTTCTCGCCAGGACCGTTCCTAGCTTATAAAGAAATATCTACTCTAGGACCTAGTGTTGAAATAAGTCTCGTTTTTGCTAAATTATGTTTTTTGGTGCACAATCTAGTAGGTATAACATATTTGTTGGAATTTAAATAAAAATCAAAACCTCTACAGTACTGCCGTCACCTTCTGACATCAACTCTGGAGGAGAATTTGCAAAGTGACCTGAGTCCACCCTCCTTTTCCAAAGTGGCAGTTTACCTAAGAAACCATTCAACCGTTCAGATGCGTCCACGATGGTCACTGCAGGACCCTGAAGAGACAGGTTAATCTCGTTCAAATGAGTAAATATATCTGCCAAGTATGCTCATACAAAGGATTTACTTTTTCTTTCAGAAAAAGTATCACTTCTTCTCTCAACTCAAACAAGCGCTTCAAGACTTGTCCCTTTGATAGCCAACGCACTTCCGTGTAGTAAAGCAGAACTTCATGTTCTGACCCCATTTCTTGACAAAGCCTTTTGAACTGGCGGTGGTTTAAGGCTCTTGCTCTTATGAAGTTAATTATTTTGACCGATGTAGACATGAAATCCTTCAAAAAAGTAGGCAAAGTTTTTGAAGCCAAGGCATGTCGATGTAAGACACAATGAGTGATTACGACATGAGGGATCTCTTTTCTGACCAATGCCGCGAAACCAGATGTGTTACCAAGCATTGCGGGAGCTCCATTGGTGCATATACTACCAAGTTTAGTCTTCCAGTCTACATTTTGTGCGATGAAAAACCTTTTTGTCATTTCAAAGACATCTGAAGCCTTGGTAGTCTCCAAAAGCGAATCGCAAAAAAGAAACTCTTCTTTGATATTACGCGTCTCATGTTGTACGTAACGGACAAACACTAAGAGTTGGCTGCATTGCGATACATCGGTGCTTTCATCCAATTGCATACTGAACGAAAACGGTGAAGCATTCAATTTTTCAATTACCTGATGTAAAACATTTGACGACATGTCAACAATTCTAGAATGAATAACATCGTTAGATAAGGGAACAGTTTCAATCTTCTTTTTTTGATCCTTACCGCATACAAGTTCCACAATGTCCAATGCGCAGGGCTTCACTAATGTTTCCGCGATAGTGTGCGGCTTCTTCTGTTGAGCAATATGGTAAGCGACCTTGTACGAGGCCTCAAGACATGGTTTTTGTGTCGGGATGAATCCAAGTTTTGGTAAAGTGCCGGCTTTTTGAAACCGAGCCCTCTTAGTACGAAAATCGTCAAGGCTGTCAGATACATTTCCAGGGTGGACAGTTTTGAGATGTTCTGACAACTTTGCTGGCTTCATACTGCCATTCGCAAGCACTTTACTGCATAAGAAGCACTGCGGTTTTTGGATTCCATCACGGTCAGTTATGAAAGTAAAACCGTAGTTCACATAAGAATCAGCATACTTTCGTTTCTTCGACATTTTCTTGAACGAACTGAAACAATATAATATACATACAATAACTCTATTACAGTTACACAGTTGACTACGTATGTGTATTCAAAAAGTACTTTATAATATACTTGTTACGTACCTTTTAATTTCACTTATAAAATTAAAGGTTATCGTTTTGTTTGACGTGCTGTGCAGCGTGCAACGTAGCGCAATAAACCCATCTGCTTGCGAGACTGAGTGAGCGAGCGGGCGGCGCGGGCGTGGCGCCGCAGCGGCGGGGCAACAGAGGCCCCTACCGCGAACCACGAAAGAAGTGTTGCCTCCCTGTTACACTTATAGACGAATTCACGAGTGCGAGAGAGAGGCAACACTTCGTTCGTGTTTCGGTAGGGCCTCAGTTGTGGCCCACGCTACCAGCGCTTAAGGGCCCCATACACGGTACAATTTTATTCATCGTTGCCATCCGGCGCAGTGCTTTGCTTTCGTAGACCGATCTCGCCGCGCGGCAACGACGATGCGTCTGGTCAAGTTTACGACAGAATTTCCTAATAAATATCATTACAGTTAACTGACCAACTGCGGACCCCCAATAGTCATGCCACGGACCCCTAAGGGGTCCGTGGACCCCACTTTAAGAAACCCTGGTCTAGGTAATTGCGTATAGTCCAAAGATTCATCGCTTAAATTTAAAGCTCCTATTATTGGCCACACCCTGTATATATAACTATACCTCTCTCTTTCACGCACAGCGCACGGCATCGCCGCACACGTATCGTAGGCACATGCGCGGGAAGGCGGGATTTAAAAAATATTCGTTTTAAGATTATAGCTGTTAATGTCGATTGCTCGTAAAGCACTTAATATATTTCAAATATTTTATTTTTATTTTGCGTGTTAATAAACATATTATCTAAGAAATAGATCATCGTGGCTGTACGTTTTCATTGAAACGTCTTATAAGCAAAATAAAATAATAACAGTGAAAAAAAAATAGATGCAACTGTGTCACCGCGGAGAAAAGTTACTAAGACGTTTATATCTTTATTTTGGTCCAATGACCAAATTTTCGAATTGCGCAAGATTTTGTAAGTTATATTTTTTATCAAATAAGGAAAAAAAAATTAAGGTATAGTTTTTTTTGTATAAGCTTTACGAAAAAACTGGGGATTTTTTTTTCCTTAATTATAAATCATCTTAAACAATAGAATGAATGCATAATCTCGAGGGTAGAAATTATTGAACGTGCTGTTCCAATTATTGACCTTCAAGTCCTCGACTGGATGAGAAGCTCTCGCGCGGCACTGGGGATTATTGCATGGTGTGAATCTGTATACCCTAAATATTCATTAGAAAAAGCTTCCGAAACTGTAGGATTTAATGTGACCAAAAACTTTTCTTCCCCCGACTATATTCGCTGGGCGAGGTAATAGCCAGCTCTCTGGTCACCGGTGGCGTCTACGAGCCGCTTCTTGAGCCCTTTAAAAATCTCGTGGGCTCCAGGTCCCGAGGGGCCAAGTGTTTCTGTTTGTAAGTGTAAATAATGCATAAGTAAGTAGTCTTATTTCTCTAACATGTTGATTCTTTTATGTTCTCGGCGTAAAACTAAAAGCGTATTTAAATATATTTGTATTTCAATGTATTTTCGTGGCAATTAACCACGCTAGGGATGGGAAAGTATCAATTAACCGGTGTCTGTTACCGGTTCGAGTTTACGGTTAATTTGGGGGATAAAATTAGATGAGGGGGATTTTTATGGCGTGTTTGTTGAATTGCGCGTAGTTATGTTGCAGTTGAGCATTGTAACTGCATTTTTTGCTTTTACTACAATTAATAGTTCCGGAATGAAATATTGTGGAATGTCTTATTTTTTTATCTTTATCATTATCAGCCGATATTCACTGCTAGGTCTCCCTATAACTTGGCACAATTTACATTGAGCTACTCTGCCATGTAAGTAAGTCAGTAGATAGTGAAATAACTGAAATTAGGTAATCAACAATTGATTCTACAGCGATCTAGAAAATAATGATAGAGAAAAGAATATTCCTTTAAAAAAAACACTAGTCAAACTAATGATATATATTTGATTTGTTTCACGAGACTTGTATTCTTACATAATTTGAATAATATCTAATAATAATAAAATTGGAGTAATACATAATCTTATTATAGATTAGGCCAGCCGTACCTGTAAGTTCTTACGTAAGTTATACATTTTTTTTTCGTTTCATACATAATAAATGAAATGGTAAGTGTGAGAGAACCTTAAGAATAACACAAAAGTTAATTTCAGGTGACTGACGGCACATGTCAAAATAAGTAGCATTAGGATGTAATAAAGGTTGTAATACACTTGTTCAGTGATAAACTTATTTTTTTAATAACGCAATAACAGTAAGAGTTAGGGCACTAGTTTCTTAGACAAATTGATAAGTTTTGACCTAAATAAGCTTCCCTTTAATTTAACGGAAATCAATAAAAACACGGTGTGTACTATAACTTACGTAAGAGCTTAAGGTGCATTACGCAAACGAACATTCGCTATTTTAACCCCCTACTCTGCGAAATTCGATCGTTACACAAAACGTGATTCGTTGATTTCGTAGAGTGGGAGAATAGCGAATGCTCGTTTGCTCTGAATGCACCTTTACAGGTGTACGAACGCTCTTACTTATAATAGAAATCACTCACTGCGTACTTCTTATTCACTTAGTTTTATTAAATTTTTCTACAGTTATAGTTTCTCGTGACTACATTCACCATATTTTTTTCAGAGTCCCTTTTTCTTTTTTTTTAAACGACGAATGGCGCTAACAGGCTTGTATTTTCTCATACAGCCACCAATGAAATGTCAAATCCTTCTTATTTTAATGAGAGTTTCTTCGGAAAGTGAAGGCATGCGAGATAGATGAGCGCATTCTGGGCCAGATGCCTTCACTTTCCGCACAAGCTCTATGGAAATAGCTAATACTTAGGTATACAGAGTGATTGCCGGGTCGCTATCCCAAATGTGGAGGACGTGTTAGGATGTCTTTCTGAACAATGTTTCCCATGGGACTTACATCATCATCATCATCATCATATCAGCCGAAAGACGTCCACTGCTGAACATAGGCCTCCCCCAAAGATTGCCTCAAAGACCGGTCCTGCGCCACCCGCATCCAGCGGACTCCTGCGACCTTCACCAGGTCATCAGTCCACCTTGTGGGGGGCCTACCCACGCTACGCCTTCCGGTTCGTGGCCGCCACTCAATAACCTTCCCGCCCCAACGGCCATCGGTTCTACGCGCAATGTGCCCCGCCCACTGCCACTTCAGTTTAGCGATTCGGAGAGCTATTTCGGTTACTTTGGTTCTGCTGCGGATGGTCTCATTTTTAATTCGATCACGCAGAGGGACTTACATAAACAAACCTATTTTTTTACGAGTTGAGTTCTAATTCATTAATATGTATACATTTCTCCATACTAATCCTTTCCAAATGTGTTTATATACTTTATATGATTCTAATTATGAAATTATGAACACTTCCGCACCGGTCGAATTGGAATCAGTTTTTTTTCGCGATATTTATATTTGTCACATGGGAAACCTTGTTCAGAAAGACCATCTCAACACGTTTTTCACAGTTGAGAGCACGACAACGTACCGTAAAAAGGGGTAAATAGGAATGACGGCATAAATAGGAATGTAGAGTAAATTAGTCTGTTAGCCCAGGACAAACAGTCCAATTTAGAATAACACATATGAAAAAATCTGTTGTTCTAATTTTGACAGTTTGTCCTGGGCTAACAGACTAGTTTACTCTACGTTCCTATTTACCCGGTTTTACGGTAATCACCCTGTATTAAATCGACCTTTGAAAATAAGGTTAGGATACAATTTTTGATACAATTAATTTATCACATCTGACAAGCCTGCGAAGGCCGGTAAATTGAGACCGCATATGCATGTGCAAGATATTGCAGTATAATGTTATTTCACGTCAAAACGCAGTAAAATTCAATCAATGTATTAAGTCGCTTCCTCTATCAGGTCACAGATAAATCTAATATCCTAGTTTCCGTTATAACATTCAAAGTAAACCGTTTTACCTTGTATTCAGTGTTATTCCGGAAGACCGATCGAGTAGAACAGTGAAAATGATTTGAAAATTTGTAATGATTTCATAAATAGTATAATTATATCGTTTGCTAGTAGAAAACAAAAAAAAAATGTAAACAATAACGGCTGACTTGCAATAGCATTTGGTTGTCCTAGGCACAGTCATGATTTTTATTATTTTTAAAATACACATAGACTTCTAAACTTATGCCCTGCCGCGAACCACGAACGAAGTGTTGCTTCTCTCTCACACTTGTGAACATGTACGTAAGTGTGACAAGAAGGCAATGAGGCTTCGTAAGGAATAACTTGTTTTTGTGTTTTTTTTCAAAATATTAAACCCAGTAGTTTCGGATATAAGTGTAGAAGGGGGGAGGGGTTATTTTTCGTATATTGTTTGAAATACCTTCAATATCACTTAACTTAGTATTACCATCATAAAAAATAATCATTTAAAATCCACACACTACCTAAGCCCTTTCATTTGATGTATCACATGATATAGTTAGCAAAACTTTGTTATTTTTTAATTTACCCCCCTAAAGTAGCTTACATGTTTAAAATTCATTTATTTACGTTCCACGTCCATCGTTGGGTCATCAACCTTATATACATAAGCCAAATTTCATCTCTATCGGTCCAATAGTTTCGGATAAATTGGCTGGACAGACAGGCAGATATGCGACTGATCCTATAAGGGCTCTATATAGGGATAGGGTTTCAAAAAATACGAATAAAGTCATGAATACTATAAAATAAAACTACTTCCAACATAATCGGCCCAGCCGTTTTTAATTAACTACGGAACCCAACACTGTGCACGGCTTGACATGCTTTTGGTCGGTTCTTTTCCCTTTTGAGGTACGGAACCCTAAAAATTAGCGTGAAGCCTTATTTGAGCCAATCAACTTTTCGATCGACATAATATTTTCTGGCTGCTGCGTTACTTTTCATTGACTTACAAATGTACGTCAATTAATACTATACACATTTATTTACAATGAAAAACAGTTGGAACCTAAATGTATCGATGTGAACTTTTGTGGGGCCTAACGCATGTACAATTTATAAACATTTTTTCTAGCAAAGTTGATGAAATTTTCACCTGCGTTACGGGACAAAATAGTGTCGATCGAAAAGTTGATTTTCCCATTTACCACCCATTTCTGTTTATTTTCGATAAGGGCTCCTGTTATCTGGTTGTGGCCCCTAAAAAGTCGACTCATTTCGCTTGCACAACAAGTGAGGACACAGAAGGAAGTTCGACTTTTGTAATTCGATTCGGCGACATCAAAGAACTATTTTAGTCGCCATCTTTGATAGATGCGTTGAAAATCGGCGGGAAGACGAATCAATCCGAGAAATTAGGACGGGAAATGTGGTAATGAGGTTAAAAGTTGCTTTGCTGCAGTCTGTATTACAGAGTTACAGACTCTGTAACTAGGTATATCTAAACTAAATCGTTTTAAATTATAACGAAGTAGTTACCTAATTATATTTTGTTATTTCATTTGATTTCTTCTATTATACCTATAGATAAATTGAATACCTATATTACATTTTGTCCCTTGGTCATGGCGGTTGTTTTTTTGTGTACTCTACTAAATGTATATTTATTTGAATTCGAATCTATAATAATTTATGTCAAGACATTGAAGTTGTATTAATATACAAAAACAGAATAAGAATTGAGAAGTAGGTACATATCGTCGGCTGACAAGCAAAACTCACTATAAAAACTGTCACTACTCTTAGCAACCTCTTATGTCAGTATTGAATCAGACCTGAGATACTTAGGAGCTTTACTTCAAGTAGTAGTGCAGTCATTGAAGCGAAAAATACGGTATTACCTCCGATTTTTTTACTGTGAACCGATTTGTATGAAATTTTGGAATTAGGCTCATCTTACCCTTAACTTCAAAAGTGAAAATGATCTGAACTCCGCCTATTATTTTTAAGGGGTGTAAACAACCCCTTAATGGAAGAAATTACATTAAGCCATTTTATCGCTAGAAAACATGTCTAATAGTAAGTGGTGAAATCGTAAAGTAATTTCTAACATAATTACCTCATATTAAAATAATTTTTAATCCCTTGAAAATCTTACAATCTTGCAAACAACCTCTAAATTGATAAAATCCCAAAATACTTTGGTATGACATAAAAAGATTTAAGTATAGAGAAAATAATATTTTATATTCTCTATAATAATTATATCACATTTTTAACCCCCTTTCAACCCTTGAAAACTACCCCTTGACAAAAACTACCCCTTGAGATTTTTTTTTTTAATAAAATGAAAAGGATTTAAATATTATTCCACACTCTTATACCCCCAGAATAATACCCCAACCCCTACACGTTAAGGAATGTCAATCTTCCATCATCGCTCACCAACATGAGATTATGACCACCTAAACGCAAATACTCGAATACCTTCAAAAAGAATCATCCCCCAACTCCTAATCGTTAAGGAGTTGTTCCTTCCTTCATCAGCTAACTAACATGAAACGATAACTACTACGCGCAAAAACTTGAATAAATCTCGAAAATGTATGAAATTTGTTAATTCAAAGAATTATCCTCCAACTCCTAATCATTAAGGAGTTAGAGATACCTTCCATCATCAGCTCACCAACACGAGACTATGACCACCTAAAGGCAAATACTCGACTAGCTTCCAAAATACATTAAACATGTTATATTTAAAGAAATATCTCCCAACTCCTAATCGCTAAGGAGTTGTACCTTTCATCATCAGCTCACCAACATGAAACGATGACCACCTAAAGGCAAATACACAAATAGCTTCAAAAATACACGAAATATGTTATATTTAAAGAATTATCCCCCAACACCCAATCGCTAAGGAGTTTTAACTTCCATCATCAGATCACCAACTTAAGACGTTCATGACTAGACGTAAATACTTGATTAGTCTTCGAAAATAAATGAAAAATGTCATGTGTGCCTACAACATTTAAAGAGTTCCCTCGATTTCTTCAGGATCTCATCTTCAGATCTGGACCCGATAACAATGGGACCAACTACAATGTATATACCCTTTTAAACAGAAAAAGAATTTTCTAAATCGGTCCACGCGTCTTAGAGCAATCGGGGAACATACATAAAAAAAAACAATAGATTTCGTGGAATTGTAAACCTCCTCCTTTTTTGAAGTTGGTTAAAAACCATTGTAAAGGTAATTAAGAGAGCTACAACATCCTTCATTGCAATATATAGTAAAAAACCGTTTTCGAAAACGGTGAAGGGTTAAAGGGCTTAAGAGAGGCTGTGATTGCGCTGCCACGCGCTCTTTAAACAATCACAACTCCGTCAATTTATGTTTGACAGAAAAAACAAAAACAACAAATTGTTTGTCAGAAAAATACGTAAATTTTTATTCCATACACTTTTATGCGCATCTGTCGTCATTTTTGAGATTTTATGAAAAGAAAGTGGGATGTTTAAACATTTTAAATTTAGTTATTTTTTTGAATCGTGACTTTTTTGAAAACTGTGTGTTCTGAAGCAGCCAAACGGATACGTATACTATCTATCAAGCTCTTCATAGTAAAGTTAATTCTAGGCGGAATACGATTAATTTTAATTTTGGTGGAAATGGCACTTATGAAACCCATTCATTTAAAAGAAAAAACATTAGATGCTCCCCTTATTTGCAATACAGCTCACTTATTTTACGTGCAAAAGACTGTTAATAGTACTCATTTTAAAGCTTATTTCAAGCACTGTAGAACCCTTTTGTATTAGAATGCATAAAATGCATCTGCTCGCCGCCAGATGGCATTGACCACATCGATTAAATTTCAGACAAAATAAAAACGGTTTTGATCTTTAATATCTAGCTTAATATTGCACTTAGAATAGTTTATAAAATACCAAATTGTTTATTGTTTTACCAGCTACAATTTTGTCTTTGAAAAATTTTCGATACAACGTATATTTTTGAAGATATTTGCAAAAAACTGATGAAAAACGTGGAAAAATTGCGAATTTTCAATTGCCAATAACTTGAAAACTATTGGATTTTTTGAAAAACTTTATGGATGATTTTTTGCTTAAAATTAGGCCTTCTATCGATATTCGAGCTTATTTAGCAAAAAAAGAAATTCACCCCCGAGAAGGGGTGGCAACCACCCCCAGGGTAGTTGCGGAGTTCAAATCATTTTCACTTTTGATGTTAAGGGTAAGATGAACCTAATTCCAAAATTGTATGCAATTCGGTTCACAGTAAAGAAATTCGGAGCAATAATTCTTGAATGACTGCACTATAGGTATTTGTTACTTAGTGAGCTTTTCTTCAGACGACGATATTTCTGGCACCCTAGTGAAAAGGGGTATAAGTCGAATTTTGGCCAAATTGAGTTAAGTATCCCAAAAAATTTGAAAAAAAAAATGGCATCTGTTGGTGTAAAAGGATCTAAGATATCACGTAAATTGACAGAGTTACGGTCGTGTCATAAGGTATAACTAACACAAATGACCATGCAGTGTCAGGTATAAGTTGAAATAAATTCTTACAACCAAAAAAAGTATATCGTTGTAAAGTTACAAAAGGTATTAGTGTAGCTAAGTTTTACGCATTTGGATTTTAGTTGTGTGTAACGCTATAACTACTCATATTTTCTTGATGGTCACTCGGATAATGAGGATCCATGTGTATTTAAATCACTTTACACGAACAATAAAAACATTTTTTGAGATACAATTCGACATATTTAATACACACATAATACAAACAACATAATTTTATCCGTATTTCCGAATAAAATTATGTTGTTACGGGTACAAGTCGACTTTAATCACTTACAATTACAGTTTTTTACATGTAATACAATCCATTTGCGGGAATTATATCCGTTTGCACTAAATTAAAAAGTATTACTTAACATTTAACACCAGTAAATTGACGGATTTGTACTAAGTTGTACCATTTTACACTAAGTTTCGTTATATTGTATGCACAATGTTTAAAATAGTGTTAATTTTTAAAATTTAATTTACTTAGTGGTTAATGATTTTCTTAAAGTATGATTGTTTTTCAAATTCAAGCTGTTAAATTCTGCTGCTTATTTGTTAAAACCTATGTTAGTAATATTAGTTTGTGTTGACAGTTTTAAATGACCTAACGCAAATACTTTTTTTTTAATTGTAGTAACAATTTTACTTAATGATCTAGGTAATATAGAAAGCGCGCTATAATAGCCTTGTACGAGTATTTGCTGCTGTTCTATCTAAGGCTATTGCAATATCTATATTACTCCAGAAACATGTGATTAGAACAATTTCAAAACAGCCACCCGGAAACCATGCCTGGCCACTTTTTACGAATGCTAACATAATGAAAACAATATTATCACAATATTTTTTTAAATTGTCTACTAACCAAATTAATAAAGTTAATGTATAATTAACACAATAATTCAAGTCGATCGTACCTATAATTTACCTATACCACTTTTAAAAGAATTGTAATCGATAGAACATAATAGTGACAGGCTTTTTATACTCGTCGATTAAAATTTGTTTATTAAGATTCCATACAGAGTACTGCAATGCAATGTCACTATTTTTATCCAAAACAACTGAAATAACTTCTTTACACACTAGTGCGAGGAGTCGTTTATATCTTGCCTGGTTGAAAACTTCGGAAGGCCACCTGTACTGAAAAATGTCGTACGAAACACATGCAAAAATTAAATTCGTAAATCGTGTCGATTTAAAACACTCCCTTCGGTCGTGCTTTGCTTTATTTATGCTTATTTCGAACTTATTATTTTTCACAGTTGTATCGTAATGTCCATTACGATAGGCTATAGACAATAGTTTTTTGAAATAAAATATCGATTTTCAATAGAATGGTATTTTAGGGGACTGGATAAGATACAAAATGGCAATTCAGGCGTTACGAAACGTACCTACCTAGCTGCGCGCACGACATCCAGGGCATAAAGTTATAATTCGGACAGTAGGACTATTTGTACTATGATTACTAATAATAAATAAAATAAATGCTACATTATGGTATTTTTTGGTATTATGAAATTTAAAAACATTTCATTTTATGATGCGTTGTGTTTTGGCTGTTGAAAAGAAGTAATCTTTTTTTAATTCAAGGAAATAATTTCTCATAATAAATGGAAAAAAGAAATATTTTTATTGTAACTTATTTCATAGAATTTGGATACAATTGAATAAAGTGATTAATATAAATCTTGTTATTTCCTTTTACACGTTACTAACATTTTGTGCACAATGGTATAGGTCGGTTTTTTTGGGATTATATTGTATACGTACATGCTATGCCATCAAAATTAATTTCGCAAACAAACATAGCAAATTTTTTTTCGTAGAAGTATATCTCAAAAAGAGTTATTATAAAATAAGTTTAATGTATACCCGTTTTCACTAATGTCCAATTTATGTGGAAAGGGGTACTAATTTGGTTATATTTCTAAATAGCATTTATTTCAGCGGGTACAAGTCAATTTTTTTTTAACCCGGCGAGCATGAGGTAAAAAAATGTCATTGGAAAATAGACTTTGTCATTATTGACATAAGTGACAGGGGTGGGTATGAGATACCCTGGGTCATGCTCCCCGGGTTAAACTATTGATTTTAGCCATAAACCAATGACGGCATGTGAAAGAGCGCGTTGTATTTACTCAAAGTACATTTAAAGTTATTCTAATTCTTTAGCCATTTCGGCACAGTAATTTTGAATAATTTCGCCAATCGTTTTTTGGCTCTCCTGTAAAGTGGCAAATTTCGATTTATACCTCTTTTCACTAGGGTGCCAGATTTATGTATTTCATTTTTAAATTGTACTTCAAGTTAGTAGAAGTAGAGTGTCATCAGAGGGCAGTATAGTATAAAAGACACGTCAAGAGCGCTTAGCTTCTTTCTAAATGCTAAAATAACGAATTTACCACGATCTAACTACCTATCTTTCGATATTAATAAAAAAATGGTGTATTGTCCTGCCATCTATTGTGCAGGTAACGAACGATTTCGTAAATTATGATAGAAGACAGATTTGCGAAACTGTAGCTAGCTCTTTCATCTGTTCTGTCTCCTTCACTCTTTTTATTACAATGTTGGCAAAATCAACACATGGCAACACTGTAGGAGCGTTTTATGTGTAAAGAAACGTCGAGTGAAAACGAGCCCTTACATAAAATTATTTTTTTATATTGGTAGCATTATGTGCTTCTTTAGTGTAGCCACTTAAGTAATTCTCCATGAAATTAAGTATTTTTTTCTCTAATGATAAATCCTTACTAATTTGAAACCTTCATCTAAAATAGCAAGTCACATATCATTGAAACTAACGTTCATCTAAAAGTTGAATGTTTCCTACATTTTGTGTTATTTTATAACAATACTATTTATTTGCTGGGAATAATTTGTTTCTTGGGCGTCTTTTAGGGAGCTTTCAAATATTAAGCTAGCAATTCTTCCGACACGTCAAAACGTCAAAATTGAACCTACACGTCAACGCGAGTAAATAAAGTTATAGTTCTTCATTGAAATAAAATTCGTATATAAAGTAAATCTAACTAAAGTATGGTCCATACAACCATGGAGGGATCCTTGTTTGTAAGTATTACCTTTGAATTGGTAGTACAGAATATCCGATATACTTTAAATTGCATTTGTAACATGTCGTGCGCCTATTAGATTTCGGCATGTTTAGCAGAAATTATTGGTATTTAAATACTAAACACCATTATTAAACATTTTGTTTTAATAAATTTCCTGATGCCAACAATGCGGCATAGAAAACTTGTAACAAAATGGTGAAAACACGTCATTCGTACTATACTTTGGTTCGTGCTATATTTTGGTTGGCAATGTATAAAAATTTACTGTTTCAGGGCAATCTACTGCTGTTTGCTATTTAGTATTTGTGTGTTAAGTTTTTGATGTAAATCAGTTGGTTCTTTAGTATAGTTTGAAATCAAATAAGTTACCTTTGTGAAGATTCACGAACCTTTATGAAGCAGATTCAATCACACCCAAATCACTACCAGTAAATTCCGATATCTACCATCAACAGAAGATTCAATGTAATATCTATGTTCCAACCAATTAGCTTGTCAGTACTGCCATACTCAAACTTCCCAGTAACTCAACATAATATTGGGTAAAATGAGTTTAGCGCTCATTTAAATATCATGTGTCAAACTTGGCCAATGTTTGAACAAGTCTTCAAAGTTTTTTTAGTTAATCATTGATATTTAAATAAACTATACACAAAAGTGATGACAAAATTACAGTTATTGATTTCTATTATCTTGATGATTATTAAGTAAAAATATTTATAAGGATATTTTATTCATGGTATTAGTTTACAGTTTTGTTTATCATTTATCATTATAATTAAATATTAGATGTCTCATATTTAAATTTATATTTGTCATAGTGTTACTAATTAAAAAATATTTAATAAAACCATTTGAGTTGTTCAACAAAATTACCATTATATTTTTTTAGTCATGGGCCATAAATGACAGTTAAAATTATCTTAATGTAAACAATAAATAACACCACAATCTTCATATGTTTCAGGAGCCAACTCTATACATTGTAAAAGGCATGTGCATCCTGGACAACGAGGGCAACAGAATCCTCGCCAAGTACTACGATAAGAATGTGCTGCCAACGACTAAGGAGCAAAAGGCGTTTGAGAAGAATCTATTTAATAAGACACACAGGTAGATATTTAAGTTTCTTCTACATCCTGGCAAGGGCATTATGCGATCTGTTTGCAAGCCGTTGGGCAAATGTGTATAGGGTATGTCTGAAGTACTGCGAGGTAATGGATGACAGTGGTATATTATAATGATATCGTCCTAATACTGCAAATACCGACTAAGTAAAAAAAAGTGATTTTGAGATAATGCGATTTTAATGTTCGGAGGTATATCTTTACATGAAAAAATTAAGATATGTACAATCCGTATTTAGAATTTTATAGCCTATATTGTCTAGTTTACTATCTAATCGTGAAAATTATTCAGTCTGTATTTGATTGACAATAAAAATGCGATTTTAATAAAACAGTCGCAAACTTAGTTGCTTTTTCCTGTAGAAATATATTTTTGTTTATTTCTCTTATCAATACATCTAGAACAACATATTCCTTTGATTAAGCTTTGGTTGACATGTACGTTTCTTATAAATCACAATATGATAACAAAAAGTCTCAGATTTTTAAGTTATTACAAAATTTACTAAAAATCCACAATGACTTAATCGGTTTTATCTGTAGGAAATCTAGAAGTGTCTTCGTTTAAGTCTCAAATCTTCAAATTATCCTCACAAATCACAGTACTTTATTGACAATAAAGCATTTTTGGAAGCCTCCTAACCCTTAATAATACATAGTTTTAGGTTTTGTGGGAAAAACACGAAATAAAAAAAATTAAAAAACAACGAACTTCACCAGTTTTTGTTGATATCTCATAAACGACTGAACTGATTACGTTAAGATTTATAAAACAATATCTCAAAACTATACACCTTTAAATAAAAATAAAAAAGTGCTAATCGGTTCAGGCATCTTCGAGTAATTGCATCATATACTTACTACATCTACTACGCTCGCTCAGCAACTCTGCCAACTCGAATTCGAAAGCTAGGCCTCCGAAACTAAATAACACCATAATGTATGACTAAGGATGTTACTTTTCATTTTATAATTACATAACAGTATTAATATAAGTAGTATTTGTACACTTGATAACCGGTAGTCATACATTATTGAAAGTTTTGTTAGGAAAAATAAAGCCAGGAAATTCCCTTTGGTCCGTTTTCGTAATTATGGTTTCGTAGTTACCTACGTAAGAAGAATTATTTTTCACCGTTTCGTAATTGATTACCAAAGCGGAATTTAATTTCTGCATTCGTAATCTGTTTCGTAGTTGACTACGAAACAGGAATTTATTTTTCTTTTTTCGCAGTCATTTGGCTGCGAATCGAGAATTATGTTTCACTGTTTGGTAATTCATTATCAAAAGAAAATTTATTCCTTTTTAGTAATTGAGTTTCGTAGTTACCTTTGATAAAATATGTTTTTGCAGGTAGTAACTGAGTTGTCTACAAAATGGAATTTGTTGGAGTTTCGTAATTAATTTATTCAGTTTTGCGATTAATGAAACCATTAACGCTAAATAAATTCTAAATGAAATAATTGAAATCGGAACTTTCATAGCTTTTCGTATTTCCACAAAATGGAATACAATAAATTCAATATAGTTTGTACCAAATAATTAAAACGTAGTGATGCCTTTTTTCTTTTGTTGGTACATAATTATGTACTAGGACTTTCAATACCGGTATTTTTAGATTACCAATACCGAGATCCTGGTATTAAAAGTCATAATATGTACAGTCAACCAATTGGAACCCTAGGCCACTCAGGAACCATGTCAAAGTAACGTTATCAATTAGATTGTAAGACATTTCAAACGGCTTTTCATTTTGACATGGTTCTAGAGTGGCCTAGGGTTCCAATTGGTCGAGTGTACCTACCCAATAAAATAAAAGTTGTCTTATGAAAAAAAAATAATTATATACATATTATTCTGTTTAAAATCCTCAGCGGGGATCTATTGGATGCCGACTACTCACGATCGATCTTTAAGGCATGCTCTGAGGGCGGCCTATGTCCAGTAGCAGTGGAATTCTATCGACTAAAAAATATTATGGAAAATGGCTAAACGAACAAAGATCTCAAAACAGTATCAGGCAGTTTATGAAAATTAACTACTTAGTGCAGTAAATTCTTTTTTCGTTATCATTTATGAAATAAGAAAAGTAAATATGTTTTTGGTAATTAACTACGAAAGAAGAATTAGTAAGCAATTGCGAAAACGGAAAATAAATTCCGCTTTGGTAATCACTAATCAATTACGAAACGGCGAAAAATAATTCCTCTTACAAAGCTAACTACGAAACCATAATTACGAAAACGGACAAAAGGCAGTTTCCTTGCTCTCCGTGGCGAGTCTAACGAGTTTTCCTACTCCTTGCACTCATTGTTATTATCAGGGCCCGTAATTTTCATGCTGATGACATCAATTTGACGTCACGCTCCATTTAGGGTGATCCGAAATAGTTTTATTAATAATTATTAATCATTAGTCATCAATCATTTTAATCATGTACAAATAGCTTCAAAAGTAGTATATTTACACGTAAAATAAATAATACCTACTTGATACGTGAACCATAAGTAAATCTATTTGATTTGTTTCCATACATACATTTTATTTAATGATATTGTTAACACATTTCCATAATGAGGGTTTTTGATACTTTTTCTGGCGCTATGGGGAGGTGAGATGGCAGCACTGAGCCGACCCTTTAACGAACTGTCAAAATAAATACGCGCATTTAATTTTCAACATATTTATTAGGTTTATTTATTCTGAAAACCATTACTTTAGGCATATTGTTACCTAAAATAAATAAATAAAATAGTTCCAAGTCAATTCTCATGAAACTAACAAAGTTATAGTAATTATTTTTAATACCAGTGACTTTGAGCGCCTGTTTTAGAGTTCAATCTTCAGTTCGACGACCATGTATTAGTCGTAATCCATTACAAAATCAATTCTCTTCCAAATAAAATAGAATTTCAATATTTTAGGCCCAGGTGCCTATGAATAGTATGAATCTGACAGCTGTCGAGACCAGGTGCGTACGAAGCGCCGCCCTGGTGGTAGAAAAATTATCGAAAACCCTCATTACCTACGTAGAAAACGGAATTCCTCTTTAACGTAAAGCACGTATCAAGTAGGTATTATTTATTTCACGTGTAAACAGACTACTTTTGAAGTTATTTGTACATGATTAAAATGATTGACGACTAATGATTAATATTTAACAATAAAACTATTTTAGATCACCCTAAATGGAGCGTGACGTCAAATTGATGTCATCGGCATGAAAGTTACGGGCCCTGGTTATTATACACTAGCGCTAAAATAGTCTTTTACACGATTTTTTTAACAAACATTACGAGAAACAACAACCTGTGACTTCGGCGCGTGAGTCGCAACTGAGTGAAGTTACTACGGCGTGAAGTTCGTACGCGCACATAATTGGTTTCTCCTGTAGAGATTTACGTCAATATTGAAATAGAACTACAAGCAAAAGCAACTAAGTCGCTTTTAAATTTTTTGGCAGTATGATATTGGCGTTGTTTGGAAACAATTCTCTACTGGAAAAACATGCTAAAGGCATGTAATGTGTTCAACCTGTCGTAAAATAAATAATTTAATAGAATCATTTTCATGCTAAAACCAAATAAGTATATATAATATTTTTTGGTAAAACTTAAAATGGGAATGTATAAATGCAAATAAACACTATGTACCATTAACAGTTTTTACTTGGCGGAGAAAGCATAAAGTTTTGTATTAAGTTATGTATATCAGATTTTGGCAGTGAATATTTCAGTAAAATGACGTTTAAGTAACTTTATCTAAAAGCTATCTTTGGAACGGAGAGTCGTATCAAAACATGGGTTTTACTAGATTGTAGTCCTTGAAATTCTTATTCCAAAGGCGTAAAAAACACGATTTCGTGAAAAAGTCACTTAGTCGGTATTTGCATTAATAGGACGATATTTTGTATCTAATATTGTATAGTTTAAATTGTAGAGTGCTTTAGTTTATACTGTCATGCTGTATATTTTTTGTTTGAATATAATTATAATAATAATTATTATTAAAGGGTCAATCAACTTTTTTCTGTCTGTTATTACCATGGTTACGGTCTCCTAAGTAATGCTGGTTTTATGCAAAATTATGTTACTTATATTATACAAACATGCATTATTCTGGTGTTAATACACCCTTTCCTTAATGGGCCATCTACAAACATAGTACATATGCATGCTTTAATAATTTAAGTAACATAATTTTGCATAAAACTGGTGTTACTCAGGAGTAGAGGTGTGCGCCGGCATAGAAATCGCCGGCGGCGGCGCGCCGCAAAATTTTGCCGGCGCGGCGGCGCCACGCCGGCGTCAAGGTCGAATTATTACCCTGTACGTTCATACATATCGTCGCTGTTCCTACAAAAGTCGCTATGTGTTTTATTGCTACTTTACAGGAGACACAAAAAACTGTTTATTTTGAATCTTGTTCACTCAAAGTAGGCCAATATTTTATTTTGATAAATATGTTCAGTTTAAAATATTTTAAGGTTTTATATAAAAAATAATCTCAGTTTTTTAACGAGAAAAATAAATATTATCAATAATTTATCACATAGCTATTTTTGTTTCAGTCGTCCAAAGTCTCTATATGTCTTATTTGTAACTTGGTTAAAATAACGAATTACGAAAATGTACACATCTGATATCATATTCGTTACAAAGTTATTTTTATGAAAGATCTTCAATAAAACAAAATAAAACATGTTTCAATAATAATAGTGATAGGAAAATTTCGCTAAGTGTCGTAAGACGTTGCCTTAAGCATAGTCTACGAACTCGATGTAGATGTACAAAAATATCGCTATGTGCGGGACAGTACATATCGATTTGTTCCTATTTATTCATAAAAAATACTCGCTATGTGCCTAAAATCACATAACGGGCTCCATTATAATAAAAACAATCATGATTGTATAAAACAGTCACGTAATTTTTGCACATACTGTTTTTAGTAAGAGAATAATGTATGGAAATCACATAGCTAAAATTCACAAATCCGGAACTATTAAAGATAGCCTCACCGCTGTTTTTGGAGCGTATAGATATTGACGTAAAGTTCAAAATGGCGTTAAAACCCAAAAATCCAAAAACTCACGCAGCGATGACTTTTGTAGGCACAGCGACGATATAAGGATGAGAAGATATTAAAAACCTAGATATTGTTTAGGACACAGATTCCCAATACTATAGGTTCCCAATACTACGAATTCCCAATAGGTACTGCAGATTTCAAATACTACAGATACCCAGCTTTACAACCTCTTTATAGTACCATCATCGTCAACACTGCTAGTCATACATCGGTGTATAAACACACGAAAATATTTTTTTTATATAAAATCTATTTTTGTATATTTTGCTTTGTTTGACGTTATTATTACAAGCCTAAAAAAACTGCAAGCCAAATTTTAAATGCGTTTAATATACTCATAAATAAATATTTCGTATTCTGTCCAAAAAGAGGAATCATACCGACATGAGAAATACCTTTCTTAAATTGCTTATGAAAAAAAAATTGTTACAAATTGGTCTATTTTTGGAGGAGGAAACAGGGAACACAAAACCATGTGTTCGCCTATTTTACGTAAGTATTATGAGGCATAGCTGCAGTTGTCTATTTCTAAGCCTTGCAAAGCGACAGCAAATTTTTTCAAAGGCCAATTTTTTTTAAAGTTCCATTTCCTTTTTCCTCTAAAAATATCTAATTAAAGAAGCACAAAAATCATCAATTGCAAACACTGAAATTAATAGAATCAGTTAATATACAGTCATTAAACCTCCTATGGTGGCCTAACGTAAATAATGAAAAAACATCCATCATCATCATTAGCCTATCGCAGTCCACTGCTGGACATAGGCCTCCCCAATTTCACGCCACCGTTTTCGATCTTTGGTTGCTCGCATCCAGCTCCAGCCAGCCAACCTGCGCAAATCGTCGCTGCACCTTGCCTGAGGGCGTCCTACACTACACTTGCCGAGACGCGATCTGCACTCAAGAACTCGTTTAGCCCAACAGTCGGTTCTACGGATAATATGGCCAGCCCACTGCCACTTCAGATTGTTAACACGGTGCACTAAGTCGATCACTTTGGTTCTCTGCCGGATAACCTCATTTCTGATTCGGTCCCGCAAAGAGACGCCGAGCATTGCCCGTTGAGCGACCTTGAACTTGTGGACCAGCCGTACCGTCAGTGTCCACGTTTCGGCTCCGTACGTCACGACGGGTAGGAAGCACTGATTGAAGACTTTTGTCTTCAGACACTGTGAGATCGACGATGTGAAGAATATAATATAATGAAAAAATACACAGCTAGTAATACCTAGGATTATAAGCCTAAAAGCGGTTCAATAAGACCTACGTTACGACTTACAAGCAAGTGTGTTGAAAAAAGCATTACAGTTGGGAATCAATAGACGTGAACGCTAGAGAATATGTAATCAGTAATATTGCAAATCTGTAGACATGGGAAACCGTAATATTTGAATATTAAGGTATTGGGATTCTGTAGGTTTGTAAATCTGTAGTATTGGGAATGTGTAGACTTGGAATTCTGTAAAAGAAATCTGTACAATTGGAAACAATTCTGCCCAAGTAGTGTATGTTTTTCGTAGGTACGTATCAATATCTGAAAATCTGCAATCCAGAAATGCTGCGCATACAATCTATTCGGTCAGAGGGAACCGCTTGTCGATATTCGCAAGCATATTGCTGTTTAATGTCAATATGATCAGCGTGGCGCGTAATTTAAATGATTTTATTCCGTAAAATTTTTGTCGCGGCGTGAATTTTGAAAACGTCGGCGGCGGCGGCGGCGTGGGTCCCGCGGCGCGGCGCCGCCGCGCCGGCGTGGCGCACACCTCTACTCAGGAGCAATAAGAGACAGAAAAAAGTTGATTCTGCCATATAAATATTATCACTAATATCTGTTGTAGCCACAACCAAGTGGCTGTCTATGTATTTAAGTATCTATATGTATCTATGTATTATATATATCGTCGCTTGGCACCCGCATCACAAGACTTTATTGAGCTTATTGTGGGACTAGGTTGAATAGGTATGAAGACTGGCAAGTCTAATCAGCATCTTTTTTAGGGTTCCGTAGCCAAAATGGCAAAAACGGAACCCTTATAGATTCGTCATGTCCGTCTGTCCGTCTGTCACAGCCGATTTACTCGGAAACTATAAATGCTACAGTAACGAAATTTGGTAAGGATATGTGTTGTACAAACCGCTACTGGATTATGATACTAAATTGTAAAAAAAACCATTGGGGTGGGGGCCCTCCATACATGTAACTGAGGGATGGAAAAATTTTTTTAGTTGTTTATAAGCGTGTGGGGTATTAATAGAAAGGTCTTTGAAAATGATACCAAGGTTTATAAATCTAATTTTTATTTAAGCAATTCGTTTTCGAGATATCAGCTCTCAAAGTCTGAAAAATGTGTCCCGCCCCCTCTATTTTTTAAACTAAGCGATATAAAATTCTAAAAAAAATATATGTTATGCACAATAATAAACTCTATCAACGATTTTTGGTTTGATTAAATTATCTCCTATAGTTTTTGAGGTAGGTTGATTTAACTGTATTTTTTTAATAATAAATTGATAATGGTACGGAACCCTTCGCGCGCGAGTCCGACTCGCACTTGGCCGGTTTTTTCAAACTGTCAAAACGATCACCACTATGGAATTTTATATGAAATACTTAAAAGTGACGTCACGTTTGAGTACTGCGAAATGACCTACTCTTTTAAATTCTTTTCAATTTATTAAATAGAAGTTCTGTACAAAAATTACTGCAATCTACATCTTAATAAGGTCTTCGTGTATTATTGAAATTCGTAACTCCCTTCGGTCGTGTTTTAAAACATCGCCACTCTTCGGATTTCCTGTTTATCGCACTTGTTTCGTAATGTACTATTAACTACAGTCATCATCCCTATTATGTGAGTATGTCCCAGAATATTTATTTATTTATCATTATTTAAAGCAATATTATGTTTGTGTATTTCAGAGCCAATGCCGAAATCATAATGCTGGAAGGTCTCACCTGTGTATACAAGAGCAATGTAGATCTATTCTTCTATGTCATGGGCAGCTCACATGAGAATGAGGTAATAATATGAATTATAAGTATTATAACTCACTGCACGGGTACTATACCTACATAAAAACCTTTCTCTTGAATTACTCTACCTATTAAAAAAATCTCATCAAAATCCGTTGCGTAGTTTTAAAGATTTAAGCGTACAAAGGGACATAGGGGCAGAAAAAGTGACTTTAATTTATACTATGTACTGTTTATACTATACATCATCAGCCTATGATAGTCCACTGCCGGACGTAGACCTCTCCTATTAACTATAAACGCATTAGGAGGTAAATACCCATAATCGCAAGTGGATTGGCGATCGCAGTAATGAGCCTACTATGATGACGCTGCTGCACATCATCAATATTAGCAGAATACCATAATAGGACAACTCTTAGGCTAAATAAAGATGTACAAACTTAAGGCAATTGCCCAATCAAAACTTATATTGTATCCCGAAATGAAAAAATACCTATGGCGCCAGAATTCATTCACACCTGCTACCTAACATCATTAACGTATTACCTTTGGGTATGCAGTTAAGTCACTGATAGTGATAACGTAAAATATACAAAGCAAAATATCACATCACCATCAGCCTATGATAGTCCACTGCTGGACGTAGGCCTCTCCTATTAACTACGCGTATAGACGCATTAGGAGGTAAATGCCCATAATCGCCACGCTGGGCAAGCGGATTGGCGATCGCAGTAATGTGTCCACTATGATGACGCTGCTGCCCATCATCAATCTTTTATCAATA
>JALPQI010008810.1:0-57861 GCA_025490895.1 Thaumatotibia leucotreta
ATGTCAGCATTCAGATGGTGGAGTTCTATAACAATAAAATCACGTACACACAGGAGCAACAGTATTGTGAACTTCTCCGCCAACTGAATGCTGTAATTTAAATTACAATACGTCTCATTTGGTAGGTGCTCCATAATCTGCATGAAACTATTGAAATCTACATTAATATCACCGTTCTCTTCCTCAACACTCACTGCTATATTGACCCACAACCGCAACAGCGCTTCATAGTCACTGCTGCCGCTATTTTCCACATATAATGTGTTCAGATAGAAATTTATTTCCGTTATTAAATTGGAGACAGGCATTTCCTGAATCCAATATTGAGTAAATTCATGTCTATCCAAAAAGTCAATTAAATTATATTTAAAAAAAAACCGGCCAAGTGCGAGTCGGACTCGCGCGCGAAGGGTTCCGTACCATTATCAATTTATTATTTAAAAAATACTGTTAAATCAGCCTACCTCAATAACTATAGGAGATAATTTAATCAAACCAAAAATCGTTGATAGAGTTTATTAATGTGCATAACATATATTTTTTTTTAGAATTTTATATTGCGTAGTTTGAAAAACAGAGGGGGGGGGGGACACATTTTTCAGACTTTGAGAGCTGATATCTCGAAAACGATTTGCTTAAATAAAAATGAGATGTATAAACCTTCATATCATTTTCAAAGACCTTTCTATTAATACCCCACACGCTTATTAAAAAAAAATTCTATCCCTCAGTTACATGTATGGAAGGCCCCCATCCCAAAGGTTTTTTTTACAATTTAGTATCATAATCCTGTAGCGGTTTATACAACACATATCCTTACCAAATTTCGTTACTGTAGCATTTATAGTTTCCGAGTAAATCGGCTGTGACAGACGGACAGACGGACATGACGAATCTATAAGGGTTCCGTTTTTGCCATTTTGGCTACGGAACCCTAATAACAGCATCACATGTCAGGATTTCATCGGACATGGTCTGAACATGAAAATTGAAAATGTTTAAAAAAAACCGCAGTGTCGGTGGTAGCGGTGGCGGTGGCAGCAGTGTCGGTGGTAAGTAGCAGTGGCGGTGGTAACGGTGGCGGTGGTAGCGGTGGCGGTGGTAGCAGTGGTGGTTGTAGCAGTGGCGGTGGTAACGGTGGCGGTGGTAGCGGTGGCGGTGGTAGCAGTGGTGGTTGTAGCGGTGGTGGAGCGACGATTTTTAGTCGGAAACTTCTGATGTAATGATAATGTATCTTGCCTCTTCCTTCCTTTTATAGGTGACAACTCCTTCTTGTTTAAACCTAGTTAAGTTTTTAAAAACATTGAAGCATCCTTAACCTATTTTCCCTCATCACGCCACACTCGTATTCCATGAGATATATTAATTACCATTTTCATAAGCAGAGATCGGACAAATGTGCGTCATTGTTAGTAATAATATGGACATGACTTTATGAGTTGATTAAATGAATAATTTCTTGATAATTGATTTCGAAACTTTAAGGTGACCATTTACAAACGTTTTCATAATCACCGGTGTCAAATAGGTAATTTTTTGAAAATGATTAAATAATTAATTATTCAATCAACTTTGGAGTCATGCCCATATTATTGCGAACAATGACGCACATTCGGATATTTTACTTTGCTCGGAGCGGACGTGTGTGAATTTAGCTCTTTATTAATATATTATTCATTATTTTAAACACTTTTAAATTGAAAGTAAAGTTTACTAAGGAACTCGGTACCTCCTTGTTTTACCAGTGCTACTTTCCATAAGACCCGTCGGCCATATTGCTTTGTGTCGGACTTCTCTCTTTGGCAATCGTCGCCGGCGCCTGGGATCGAACTTGGGAGCGCCGCGTCGCAGTCGAGTGCACTACCACGGAGCCACGGTGCGTTGGGAACTACTGTGCGAATCCACGATACACGCTAAGCGGTTTGGTGCAGTCAATCTAAATTGAGCGTTATTATTATTGCAGTAAGAGTCAAATTTCTACAATCAACATGCTATGCACAGTTTGCAACGAAGCTGTAGACTCCGCATCATTACTTAAATGCATTGGCTGTGGAGGCCCATATCATTTCCATTGCCTTGACATAACGTCATCCCATTTTAAGGCAAACTTTTCTGTATTGGAGAAGACATGGTTTTGTTCGTTCTGCACGTCGGTGAACACCCGTCGTAGGAGAAACGATGCCACTCCAGTTGCAGCGGCAATATCGTTTGTGCATCTAGACGACTCAAATATGTCTTGCGATGTAACGCTGAATGATTCCAGGCATCCTGAGGGGGATCGGACTGCATGTGCGGGTGGGATTGAGGCCAGCATTTTATCAACACCCCCAAATTCTTTTCAACTACTTGATAATAATAGCGGCGGTCAGTCATCAACTCATCAGAATGATTTATTAAATCATATATTGGATAAAGTGACACAGCTTCAGGCTCAGTTTTCGGCCATCCATTCCATTCAATCGGATATGCACCAAGTTAAGAATGATATTTCGGAGTTAAGAAGTACCCTTAATACGAAAGTCGAGGAAATGGAACATAAGATCGACTCCATTGAGATCCGTGTCGTCGCCCTGGAGTCATGTAGGGCGGAATTGACAGAGGTCAGGAACAGAATGAATGATCTCATGTCCGACTTTAGGAGAAACGATCAATGGGTGCGCAGATCCAATATCCAAATTAACGGGATCCCCGAGACCAGAGGTGAAAATCTACAAGTCGTGTTGAAGTCCATAGCTGAGCGCTCTGGTTACCCACTGAATGTCAGCACCGATATCGATTTTGTCACTCGCGTTGCTGTCAAGAATGACTCGGATAATAACAAACCGAAACCGGTTATTGTGAAATTTCTGGCCCGGTACAAGAAGGATGACTTCTTATCATGTTCGCGTAAATTAAAAAATCTCAAGGCGTCTGATTTGGGCTTCTCTAATAACGATAATCGCATATATATCAATGACCACCTTTCCAGCTTTAATAAGCATTTACTGAAGCAAGCCCAGATAAGAAAAACGCAAAAACAATACAAATATTGTTGGGTAAGAAATTGTACCGTGCAGGTGCGTAAGTCGGATACCTCACCTATCTTATATATCACCTCCGAGGATGCGTTAAACAAAATCACATAAGTAACGATTATTTGGTACTAAACAATGTCTGTTTATGGTATTGTACGGTCACGTCTAATAATATGTATGCATTTCGGAACGTATGTCAAAGGCATAAGGATCTGAATTGTTTACGTATTGTTGGAGCCGACCGTGCTATAATAATATCAGTTGGTACTCACAGTATATTATTGGTTTACCGTAGAAACTATTTACCAGCAAAGCACATTTTTATTGCACACATTATCTTACGACTCACTTATCAACAGTCAATTGTTCGAGTTTTAATTTATCACTGCACTATTTCCGTACTTTTGAATGCTTTATTTTACAGTCACTCCAATTTATTGCGACTCAATTCATTGACATTTAGTTACTGCACTTATTGCACTTTAAATAAGCGGCTCATAAATGTTATCATTAAACTCAGATATTTTAATGTCAATTAGTGTTTATTACCAAAATGCCCGAGGGCTCCGAACTAAGTGTAGCGAATTTCTACGTAATGTAAGTCAAGCCGATTACGATCTTGTATGCATTTCAGAAACATGGTTATTACCGAGTATTTATGACGCCGAACTATTCGACGCGCGATACAATGTTTACCGGACGGACCGAGATTGTGCAGGTATGGGGGTAAGCCGTGGCGGCGGCACGCTGGTGGCCGTTCGGCGCGACCTGAGGGTAGACCCGCGCGGTATGCGCCCGTTGCCTGCACTACTTGACGCCGACGTCACTGGTGTCGATGTAATCATTTCCAGAGGAACTTTAACAACGAAACTCAGGCTGTTTACGTGTTATTTCCCGCAAAGTAAACATCAACAAGAATCACAGTCGACTTTTTTCGATTTCATTACACAATTATATAACGACATCCCCGATGATATGTTCTTAGTATTAGGTGATTTTAATATCGGTGAAGCTATTTGGACTCCGTGTGAATATGTTGAAAAGAAAAGATATAAAATTGTAAATCCCAACTCCAGCGTACTTATAAATCAACTGTCTTCCTTTATGCATGTAACTAATTGGTCACAATATAACTACCTACCCAATAAAAACGGACGCCAGCTCGACTTAGCTCTCTCTAACTGTCCGTGTGAGCTATCGCTCGCTAACCCGTTGGTCCCCATAGACACTCATCACCCCGTATTCTGTGTTAATGTAGACGTTAACAGGACGGAGCGTCCATTAAAGCAAGCGCAGCGTGTAGCTCGACGCTTTTTTGCCGCAGACTATAATGTAATTAATTCCAAACTAAGCGAAATTAACTGGGACCCTCTTTTAAGCATTTCTTGTATAGATAAGGCACTTGACTTTTTTTATTCGAAAATTGATGGTATTGTCACAGATTTCATTCCGTGTAAATTAATAAGTAATAATGATAAATACCCTGTTTGGTATTCGCGTCTTTTAATAAAATTAATTAAGAAAAAACACAAAATTCATAAGAAATGGAAAATTTACGGGAGGATTTCCGATTATAATAACTTTTCTGAACTCCGTTCCGCTATTAAGTCAATGGAAGCATCGTGTTATAATTCATTTATTTCAAGGAGTGAAGAAAATATAAGAAATAATTCTAAAGCTTTTTGGTCATTCATAAAATCTAAAAAGGGTAATAGCAGTATTCCAGATTCTCTCTTCCTCAATAATAGTGTGGCCAACGATGGTTATACTATAGCCAATTTATTCAACTCATTTTTTCAATCAGTTTTTGTACATCATTCGTTACCAAATGATTCCACTGCTTCCACCGATTCAAATGTAAATGTGATCAGTAATGTAGAATTTCATCCAGATTTAGTGGAACGGTACCTTAGTACATTAACGGAGTCTAAAAGTGGCGGTCCTGATGGCATTCATCCGGTATTTCTTAAAAGGTGTAGTAAATCTTTAGCTTTTCCTATTTCGGTACTTTTTTCCCTATCTTTTAAGTCAGGAATTATGCCAAATGTATGGAAACGCTCACTTGTAGTCCCCATACATAAAAGTGGCGACAAGCATAATATACAAAATTATCGAGGTATATCCAAACTGTCGACGATTCCTAAATTATTCGAGAAAATCGTTTATGATACCATCTTTAATGTAGTGAGGCCTATGCTTACTCCTAATCAACATGGATTTATTAATAAGCGTTCGGTTGAATCTAATCTATTGGAATTTTTAGATTTCTCGCTGAAGGCAATGGATAAAGGGTTTCAGGTGGATGCTATATACACGGATTACTCTAAAGCCTTTGATAAAATTCCGCATAATATCTTAATCGAAAAATTGAAGTGCTTCGGTATACACGGTGACCTGTTGAGATGGTTAACATCTTACCTTCGTGACCGAACTCAGGCTGTTTCTATCAAAGGTTATACCTCTTCTTTCATCCCTGTTTTGTCAGGTGTCCCTCAGGGATCCCATTTGGGGCCCTTACTTTTCAACATGTTTATAAACGATGTAGTCAACTGTTTTCATTATTCCAAGATTTCACTTTTTGCCGACGACACGAAAATATTTACTTTAATTAAATCTTTGGATGATTGCATACATTTACAAGACGACTTAAATAGGTTGGATCTTTACTGCTCCAAAAATTGTCTTGAACTCAATATCAGTAAGTGTTGCTCAATTTCCTTTTCTCGTAAGCGTGATCCTATTATTTTTGATTACCAGCTCATGAACAAAAAACTTAAGAGGGTCACTGAGGTGAGGGATCTGGGTGTCTATATTGATAATGAGATTCAATTGACGTCTCATATCGACAAAATAACGTCGAAGGCCTACGGAATGTTAGGTTTTATCTTCCGACAAGGTAAAGAATTTAAGGATCCCCGTACTATCACTTTACTGTATAATGCCTTTGTTAGGTCACATCTAGAGTTCGCTTCAGTTGTATGGAATCCTCAATATTCGATTCACAATAATGTCATTGAAAGAATTCAAAATAAATTTATAAAATGGATGAAATACAAGTTTGAATCTTTTGTTGGTGATAATATTTTAAGTCTTAAGCTGCGCAGAGAACATAAAGATCAGGTATTTTTGTTTAAATTATTGAATCATTCAATTGAGTCGCAATATCTTATTAGTAATATCTCTTATAGATGCACTAGTACTCGAACTAGGACAAATGCACTGTTTGCAATTCCTTTCTGTCGTACTAAATATTTAAAAAATTCTTATTTAGTTAGAGCGTGCTCTTCATATAATTCTAATTATTCAAATCTAGACTTGTTCAATATGAAGCTTGGTAAATTTGTTTCATCGTTAAAAAGTCATGTCTAAGTTTTTTTTTTTTTTTCCGTAATTAAACTGTGTGTTATATAAGTTTATTCACTCTTACAAATGTCAAATATGTTATAAAATAAAATATAAAATATAATTTATAGTGAAGGTACCTACTCAATGTTCATACATTGTAGGTATTGCTAACGCATGTCGAGTGATGTTATTTGATAAACTTTCTTCTTTTTGTTTTTGTTTTTTCTATATTGATTAATAATGTAATTTCAGATTGTATAACAAGTTCTCTTTGAGCAATTTCTGCTTTATACCATTAGTGGAAACTGTTTTTGGCTAAAGTATAAGTCCCATAATTTCATAATACTGTATTATTGTACGCTGTTTGTTTCCCAATAAAGAAAATAAAAAAAAAATAAATAAATAAACATTTGACCGATCTCTGTTCATAAGACACGATAACACCTTTAATTTATAATTATATTGTTCCACAAACCCTACAAGATACATAATTATTTCTCAAAACAAGTAATACTTCCTCACGCCCACATTTCACCATGACATTGTCGTGTTGGTTTTCCTTCATCGATCACTATTAATGCATCTAAATTCTAAACATTGTTTCACAACTGCAAACGAGTGTTCTGAAATCCTCATACCACTTTTTCTCATAGTCGCAAAGACGTTTATTGATTTTCTGTCATTTCCATACAAAACAGTGGTCTGAAAGCCTTATATCTACATTACTTCAGTTTGCTTCTTCTCACTTATTCGTAGGGTTCATGTTCCAGAAGCACAAAGAAATACCTATAGTGACTATGAGAGCGTGGACTAATTTGGTTTTAGTAGCTTTGGTGATACTTCGGTTCTTCCGTGTTTTCTTTAGCTTGTCCGCCCCTCTTCTTGTAACTTAGGAAAATATATTGTAGCTTGCTTAAGGTCTGACTTGGCTAGTTCTCATAAAATACCAATTATTATGTTCGATAGCTAGTTTCTGCTTTATTAATAAAAAAACTTTTATGTAGTGAGGCATTTCGAAATATAGGTAACTAACGTGAGACTCAAACATATTAAAATATTATCGAACCGGGTTACTCACGTATTTAAGTCGATGATAGCTCGTTATAGCAGGGCGCAGGCCCGCGGTACAGTCAAAGACAAAATAAGGTGTATACAAAAACGTTCAAAAATATGTCCCAGTGCACTCTAATTCTGTGTAATAAGAACGTCGTAACATATTTATGAGCGGATTCTTTCGATACTTATTTTTGCAATTGACTGTACGTGTCGGGCTTTGGCCGAGGGTGCTCCGGACGAGGACCCTCTTAATGGGGCGAAACACGTCGAGCAATCATCGACTTAAATACGTGAGTAACCCGGTTCGATAATATTTTAATACATTTCGAAATAAATATTTACTAAGTACTAAATAATAACTCGTATAACATTTTTTGCTTCTTTTAGCCTCAGAAATATGCTATTAAAATGGGCACGTTATATAACGATCTTATGACATGTTAGACATTCCTCGATACAACATCATCTGATATAACAGCTATACATGGACGGTCGTGCGAACCTACCGGCGACAGACAATTGGAAACAGCAACCGTCGAGTTCAGTATCGCGGGCCTCCTCCCCGACCACTCGCGGACACTACACTAACGTTGTTCACTAGATGTTTCCGTTTTAGGTGTCTTTGTAAAACTTTTTAATATTTACTAGCATAGTTACTGTTCGTGACGCAAAGTTTACCTACGAGTATACCAATAACGTGTTTGTCAGAGGTGAGAAGGGTGCGGGAGTCGGGGTTGCATCTATGCATTTCCGGAGATACCCGAGGTTGGTGCCGATCTAAATTCCGTGACCGCCGCACGTCTCTTGCGCTCATTTTTTTATATGTGTACCTACTTTCCGATTTTAAAAAGACAATATACAAGTTTAGAGCTTTTCCGGACTTTCACTCGTGTTATAGACTCCCAACCGTTACAGTTACAGTGGTTACAAATAAATATCTTCTACCTGCTATGAATCTTCTGGTGCTTTCGTAAGTCTGTCTTTGTAATACACCTGTACTCACAAAGATTACATTTGTGAGGCTTACCGCCAGTGTGCGTCATCTCATGACATTGTAGATTTGATTTCCGTCTGAACTTCGAGTCACATGTGCTGCATTTAAACGGCTTCTCGCCAGTATGAATCCTCTGGTGGTTTCGTAAATTTTCATTTCTGATACACCTGTACTCACAAAGATTACATTTGTGAGGCTTAACGCCAGTGTGTATCATCTCATGTTTCCGTAGGTAAGATTTCAGACTGAATTTTTTGTTACATGCAGCACATTTAAACGGCTTCTCGCCAGTATGAATCCTCTGGTGATATCGTAAATTACTACGATCATTGCACCTGTACTCACAAATACTACACTTGTAAGGCTTAACGCCAGTATGGGTCATCTCATGACTTTGTAGATATGATTTCCGACTGAACTTCGAGTCACAAGTGCTGCATTTAAACGGCTTCTCTCCAGTATGAACCCTCTGGTGCCTTTGTAATTTACTAAGATAACTGCACCTGTACTCACAAAGACTACACTTGTAAGGCTTAACGCCAGTGTGTTTCATCTCATGACTTTGTAGATATGATTTCCGACTGAACTTCGAGTCACATGTGCTGCATTTAAACGGCTTCTCTCGAGTATGAATCCTCTGGTGCCTTTGTAATTTACTAAGATCACTGCACCTGTACTCACAGAGATTACATTTGTAAGGCTTAACGCCAGTGTGTGTCATCTCATGACTTTGTAGATATGATTTCCGACTGAACTTCAAGTCACATGTGCTGCATTCAAACGGCTTCTCTCCAGTATGAATCCTCTGGTGAATTTGTAATTTATTACGATCATTGCACCTGTACTCACAGAGATTACATTTGTAAGGCTTAACGCCAGTGTGTATCATCTCATGTCTTTGTAGGTGAAATCGCCGGGTGAACGTCTTGTTACATATGCTGCATTTAAACGACTTCTCCCCAGTGTGAATCCTCTGGTGCCTTTGTAAAACTGAGCGAGTAATGCACCTGTACTCACAAAGATTACATTCGTAAGGCTTAACGCCAGTGTGTGTCATCTCACGACTTGGTTGTATATTTACGTTGTGAATGCTCAAATGAGTCAGCAAACTGTTCTTATCACCTGTCGTGTACTCGCACACATCACACATGAAATACGACACACTATGTTCTCTCTTCTCGTGCTCTAGTAAAAGAAATTTTGTATGAAAATTACAACTACAAAACGCACATGATAACTCTTGGGGTCTGGACGAACGGTGAAAGTGTTGTATGTGATTCCTTAAAATAGTCTTGTTAGTGTAACGTTCGCCGCAGTGTTCACACGTGTAGGGTTTCTCCCCACCGCGCATGCTCGTGTGTCCCTCATCGCCGCGGAGGCGCTCGAGCCTCACGGAGCAAGTCATCGCGAGCTGTCGCCGGGCGCGAGGACAGACTGCAACAACAATACAAGTCAAACGTGAGACCACGCCCGTGTGAGAGGGAATGAAATTGAGCGTCGGTTACGGCATCTGTACTGAATAAATAAATAAATATCTTGGGACACCTTACACAAATCGACCTAGTCCCACGGTAAGCTAAATTAAGGCTTGTGATGTGGGTACCAGGCGACGATATACAGGGTGTAAGTCTAATATGGGCGAAGCTCTTAATGGGTGTCAGTTTGCGACATAATAAGTACATTCAAATAACTTTTACTTAAAATTAGAGCAACAAAAATTTCCATACAATATAATTCGGCGCGCAATGTAGAGCAACATACGCGAGTTAAACACTCGATGACAGCTAATTTCAAAAGCAGATGACATAACTGCCATATTAACAATAACAAATGTTCGTACCTACATTGCTGCTCCGATAATCTTAAAAAAATTCTGTGAGGTCGTAATTAAGAGTAACTTTAAAAAAACCTTGTAATCCATGATTACACTAATGAATCCCATGTCTGGTTTAATTGATCGCCCGTATTAGACTTACACACTGTTTATAATAGATAAATGCATATAGATACTTAAATATATAGGACAGCCATGACCAAGGAACAAACATTTGTGACAAAAACTGAGTTGCTGAACTTCACATTTTAATACAGTAACTTTGTCCTTCTACGACAGTGTTGGAATGGAAGGTTTGTACGATTTTATACAGCTATAACATATGTACTAAAAACAAACAATAAACCGAAACATTTGAAAAATCGTACCTTCTATCCCCAACACAGTTACTCGTGGCCCCAATTACAATGCGTGATCAATAATAGCCGTAGTCTGGCGGCGATGGTCCTAGCTGTACTCACGCGACACGCAGTCCTCGCCACTCGTCCCCGACACCTCCGACTCGCCTGCCCGCGCCTCCACTGCAACAATAATTGCCGTAGAGTCTGGCGGCGATGGTCCTAGCTGTACTCACGCGACACGCAGTCCTCGCCACTCGTCCCCGACACCTCCGACTCGCCTGCCCGCGCCTCCACTGCAACAATAATTGCCGTAGAGTCTGGCGGCGATGGTCCTAGCTGTACTCACGCGACACGCAGTCCTCGCCACTCGTCCCCGACACCTCCGACTCGCCTGCCCGCGCCTCCACTGCAACAATAATTGCCGTAGAGTCTGGCGGCGATGGTCCTAGCTGTACTCACGCGACACGCAGTCCTCGCCACTCGTCCCCGACACCTCCGACTCGCCTGCCCGCGCCTCCACTGCAACAATAATTGCCGTAGAGTCTGGCGGCGATGGTCCTAGCTGTACTCACGCGACACGCAGTCCTCGCCACTCGTCCCCGACACCTCCGACTCGCCTGCCCGCGCCTCCACTGCAACAATAATTGCCGTAGAGTCTGGCGGCGATGGTCCTAGCTGTACTCACGCGACACGCAGTCCTCGCCACTCGTCCCCGACACCTCCGACTCGCCTGCCCGCGCCTCCACTGCAACAATAATTGCCGTAGAGTCTGGCGGCGATGGTCCTAGCTGTACTCACGCGACACGCAGTCCTCGCCACTCGTCCCCGACACCTCCGACTCGCCTGCCCGCGCCTCCACTGCAACAATAATTGCCGTAGAGTCTGGCGGCGATGGTCCTAGCTGTACTCACGCGACACGCAGTCCTCGCCACTCGTCCCCGACACCTCCGACTCGCCTGCCCGCGCCTCCACTGCAACAAACACCACGCGAATGCTGCCCTACATTACAGTCACTCACACAAGGAAGGCCTACGGGCGAGGATACAATTACCTAATTATAATACAGCGTGTTTTTCTTCATATGCTATAACTTTAACGGAAGCTTATTTAGGTCAAATATAACAAATTTCTCTAAGAAACTAGTGTTTTAACCCTTAATCAAACACGAGTCACACCAAAATTTCATTGGTTTTTGCCCTTATCAGTGAGACACAAGATTCAAAACAGGTGGGAAACATATTCCCATTATCCGGTTAAGGGTTAACTCTTACTGTTATTGAGTTATTAAAAAAATAAGTTTAATCACTGAACATGTGTATTGCAATATTACATTCTAATGTTACTTATTTTGACATGTGCCGTCAGTTACCTGAGATTAACTTTGATTTTATTCTTAAGGTTCTCTCACACTTACCATTTCATTTATTATGTATGAAAAGAAAAAAAAATCTTTTTTATCGAATTTTCCAAAAGCCTGTATACCAGACAACTTCTATTAATGTCCCAAGTAACCTGTCTTATTTATAGCATATCGAAACGAACACCTTGTATAAAGCACATAACGATAATTAGATAATATTTTTTTGAGAAAGAAAATGAATGTTTCTTTCTTTAAATTATTTTTGTCACTGTAAACTTTTATTATTAAAAACTGGATTACAACGCGAGCTGTAACAAACACCCTTCTTGCTAACTAAGCTACGAGGCGCAGCTGAAAAGTTCGCAACCTAAGCCTAATAGTGAAAAAAACGTTTAAAATAAATAAAAAATACCAACGTTTCCTACTCTTCGGTAGTTCGAAAATGGCCGCCATTTTGTTCAATTGTTTTTAAGTTCTTTTATTAACTGTGCCTGGACAAACTTAACGATGTGGTCAGGTTGCGGAAATTATCATAATTTAGAAAACACTGCGCGGTAATTAAATAACCTGTAAAAAAGGAAATCGCCTAAAGAAGTTTTTGAAGGATACTTTACTGCAATTCAGCCTTACGTAGGGTACAACTATGATAAAAAATAGCCTCGCTTATTTCAGCCAGGGCGACAAGGCTGTGAATGTGAAGATAACCCTTGCTCTGGGTGGCCTGTGACGGTAGTTACTGAAGAAAATGTCAAAAAAGTTGAAAAATGTGTATTGGCCAACAGAAGAATTGAAATGTGGCAATTTGCGAAAGAGTCAAGTCAATCTGTAAGAAAAGAGTAAGGAAAATTTCGCACGAACATTTACACATGAAAAAAAATAAAACAAAGAAATTTAAAGTAGAAAAGTCGGTTTCGAAGCTTATGGCCACCGTGTGGGACTATGATGGTGTTTTTTTAATTTATTATTTGTCAAAAGGGAGATTAATGTTCATTATTACGCTAATTTATTCGTGAAGCAGTTATGCAGAATTGCAGAAGCGACGCGGTAAACTTCGGCTTGAAGTACTGTTACTACAGGAACACGCACATGTTGACTCGTCGCGAATGGCTGAGCTGACTTTAAAAGACACTGGTTTTGGTAAAATAAATCCCCCGCCCTGTAGCCCAGACCTAACTCCGTGTGACTATTTCCTTTTTAAAATTTTTTTAGAGGTTTTAAAGTATTATTAGCTCGATGAGTTATATATGAGTTGAATACTTTGGTTCACTTTTTTTTTAAGGCCTCAAACATTTCAGCTGCCCCTCGTACTGAAGCTCGCCAATGTAATACAAACCTTTGTGAACTACATCTACATAGCTATATTTGTTTTCAGATTATTGATTAATTAATTTATTAGTCACATGGTTTTTGTAAGCTGATACTCACACAACAACTCCAAACTTTTTTCATCTTCATCCACAATCTCTGTCTTGGCTAGAGGATCTTCACCTGAATCAAACATACAATTAAACAACTTACTTAGCAATAAAAAAATATTTGTACAACTTATACAAACATACAATTAAGCAACTTCAGTAAATCACATGACATGTCTTTGGCTCATTGTTATGGTTCATAATAATACCAAGTAGTTCTAGTTTATTGTAACATAATCTGAGCCAGCTAGTGTATCTCTGCAATCAAACCATTTGTAAATACTCACACAACATCTCATCACGCTGATGTTCGGACAGATCTCCAAACAACATCTCTGTTTTCATTGGGGGCTCTTCACCTGCATCAAATTGATTTTTCAAACAAAATGCTATTTACACTTGACAATGAGTAGTAAATGATGTAACATGTTGCAGCTACTTGTGTTTATGGCTAGTTACATTCACAGTTTTCTCAGTATTGTAACTTGCAATACAAGCGGAAGTCCTTATCTAATTAATAGTGTTAAAAAGAGACCTTCACTTGTAATACACTAATAACTAGATAAGGACTTCCGCATGTATTACAAGTTACAAGCTTTCGAGAAATAGGCCCCAGGTACTCACACAGCACAGGCTCCTCACTGGCCCCGTCTCCATCCTGCAGCTCGGGCTCCACTGCCTCTTCTTCCTCTAAAGAGAACAAACATAACTCATGTCAGTTTACTAAACATTATTTAAAAAGCTACCAGTTACTGCCTATACTTTTAGCTATCAATTACAATTCTATCTGGTGAAAAATCAGCCATCAACACCTTGTCTGAGGAAATGTGATAGTAATACCAGTATTCCATGTTTGACAGATGTTTGAAACTCGTAGATCTTGAGGCTTCTTGTAGGTAAAACTTGAGGCTTTCCTACCTTTGACACAGATCTCTCCCTGCAGCCGCGCCTGCAGCTCGGCCTGGCAGCGCTGCACTTGCCGCTTGAAGTCGCTCGCGTCTCGCAGGCGGCCCACGCACTTCCAGCAGATGCCACGCGAGCCCGAGCCATTCGACGGCATCTGCGCGTGTTATTAAATCGTATGTAAAAAACATGCCGCTGGATACATTTTAAAAACAAGTATTCCAAAATCAAGTGGAGATAATTATTATAACATCAACGAGGACGCACATGTATATCGAAGCACTGCTCCAACATGTCGGAATATATCTCCGTGATGCCGTGTTCTGTGTACGGCGTCGTCAGGTCCTTGTCCGGAGCACCGCGCAGGCAGCAGCAACATGAGCGCGGCAGGTCCATCACCGGGTTATCGAATAAAGCAAAAAACAATTAGGTATATTTGTATTGTGTACTTCACAGCAACATTAACAAATTGCGATTATGTTAGTTTGTTTGAATAACCTCAAAGTATGAAAAGTAACTAACCTGTCATCGGTCAATGTCACCGTTGTCCACAGATAAAGACGAATTCCTTAGACCTGTATTACATGGTTGGCAACGACTGCGTATACATATCATCACAACAGTCGCATTGCATTGACTTCGTTTTCGTATTTAGTAGCAATAGCTGCTTTTGTATGCCACAAAAGTATTATTACTGTCCGTTCTGCGAATAAGTGTTTAGTTTAGTGAGCGTAATTTAATCTTTAAAATGTTGAATAACCGAACGCAAAATTGTCGTCTCCATTACAAGGCCATGCATTACATGGCTGCACAATATTAGCTTCAGTCAGCTGTCATCTGTCAGGTCAGATTCACCGGTTGCGAAGTACGCAATACAAATTTAACAAATTGTTTGTTGCATTATTCGATAACCCGGTGATGGACGTGCCGCACTCATGTTGCTGCTGCCTGCGGGGTGCTCCGGACAAGGACCTGACGACGCCGTACACAGAACACGGCATCACGGAGATATATTCCGACATGTTGGAGCAGTGCTTCGATATACATGTGCGTCCTCGTTGATGTTATAATAATTATCTCCACTTGATTTAGGAATACTTGTTTTTAAAATGTATCCAGCGGCATGTGTTTGAATACAATATAATTACAAGCGCAGATGCCATGGGACGGCTCGGGCTCGCGTGGCATCTGCTGGAAGTGCGTGGGCCGCCTGCGAGACGCGAGCGACTTCAAGCGGCAAGTGCAGCGCTGCCAGGCCGAGCTGCAGGCGCGGCTGCAGGGAGAGATCTGTGTCAAAGGTAGGAAAGCCTCAAGTTTTACCTAAAAGAAGCCTCAAGATCTACAAGTTTCAAACATCTGTCAAACATGGAATACAGGTATTACTATCGCATTTCCTCAGACAAGGTGTTGTTGGCTGATTTTTCACCATATAGTGAGCAGATAGAATTGTAATTGGTAGCTAAAAGTATAGGCAGTAACTGGTAGCTTTTTAAATAATGTTTAGTAAACTGACTTGAGTCATGTTTGTTCTCTTTAGAGGAAGAAGAGGCAGTGGAGCCCGAGCTGCAGGATGGAGACGGGGCCAGTGAGGAGCCTGTGCTGTGTGAGTACCTGGGGCCTATTTCTCGAAAGCTTGTAAAGCCTAATAACTTTCTATTTGACCCTGACACAGTGTCTCTACAAACAGTTTACCTATGGCAATAATGTGCATACGTCATGTCTAGTCAGCATGGTGTGTATTGGCTTCATGTTGATATTTTTAATACCAAAAAATTGATTACAGAGAATCAAAGCTTTGAAATATTACCTATTCGTCAAAATCCGATTCCAAATAGGTACTCAATATTTATGTATTCTTGATATTCCGACTCTGATGAAGTTTGATCTTCGTCAGATGTTGTGTCGCTTACAGGACCACCAACCTTGATTATAAATTGTTCGGTCTGGGATTCGATTATAGGACCTTTATTCCTATAATCGTCTAAATTTTTTTTTACATAGTCACATATAATCCACATTTATATTTTATCGAAGTCATCTTTATTAATTTTCTTTTTGCGTGGGGCTTTATTTTGTACAGTTGGCAAAGACACTTCTTTATTTTTAGAAATATTTTTAATCGTCGATCTACATACGCCTTAAATGAGAAAATAAAATCTATTCAGTTTAATTATAACAACTAACCAATTCAACTACAACCGCACTATAAAGTGTCAGTACCGGTCCTGTCAGTAACCAATTGCAAAACATTTTCCAATGGAATACTATTCAATCCTTCGTCCTTTCTTTGGTTTAATTATTTTATTGTATTTAAGACGATTTTTCTTGCTTCTATTGGTATCTTTTTCGGCATTTTTATGATAAAATCGTTTAAGTCGCGATATATTTTCTATTTGTTTACATCGGTGACATTCGATGACATTCAACGCCTGATGTCAAACAGTAATCATTGCCAGTAAAATAAATTAGTGTCACTAAAAATCCGCAACATGGCGAGGGTCAAATAGTAAGTTGTTAGGCTTTAACTTGTAATACAAGCGGAAGTCCTTATCTAGTTATTAGTGTATTACAAGTGAAGGTCTCTTTTTAACACTATTAATTAGATAAGGACTTACGCTTGTATTGCATGTTACAATACTGAGAATACTGTGAATGTAACTAGCCATAAACACAAGTAGCTGCAACATGTTACATCATTTACTACTCATTGTCAAGTGTAAATAGCGTATTGTTTGAAAAATCAATTTGATGCAGGTGAAGAGCACCCAACGAAAACAGAGATGTTGTTCGGAGATCTGCCGGAACATCAGCGTGATGAGATGTTGTGTGAGTATTTACAAATGGTTTGATTGCAGAGATACACTAGCTGGCTCAGATTACGTTACAATAAACTGGAACTACTTGGTATTATTATGAACCATAACAATGAGCCAAAGACATGTCATGTGAGTTACTGAATAAGTTGTTTAATTGTATTTTTGTATAAGTTGTACAAATATTTTTTTATTGCTAAGTAAGTTGTTTAATTGTATGTTTGATTCAGGTGAAGATCCTCTAGCCAAGACAGAGATTGTGGATGAAGATGAAGAAAGTTTGGAGTTGTTGTGTGAGTATCAGCTTACAAAAACCATGTGACTAGTAAACTAATTAATCAATAATTTGAAAACAAATACAGCTATGTAGATGTAGTTCACAAAGGTTTGTATTACATTGGCGAGCTTCGGTACGAGGGGCAGCTGAAATGATCGAGGCCTTGAAAAAAAAGTGAACCAAAGTATTCAAGTAAATATTTAAATTTTTCAATAGAATCGCCTTTGAGTAATATACACTTCTCTCATCGAGCTAATAATACATAATACCTCTAAAAAAAATTTAATTTAAAAAGGAAATAGTCACTCGGAGTTAGGTCTGGGCTACAGGGCGGGGGATTTATTTTACCAAAACCAGTGTCTTTTAAAGTCAGCTCAGCCATTCGCGACGAGTGAACATGTGCGTGTTCCTGTAATAACAGTACTTCAAGCCAAAGTTTATCGCGTCGCTTCTGCAATTCTGCAAATAAAATAAATTAGCGTAATAATGAACATTAATCTCCCTTTTGACAAATAATAAATTAAAAAAACACCATCATAGTCCCACACGGTCGCCATAAGCCTCGAAACCAACTTTTCTACTTTAAATTTCTTTGTTTTATTTTTTTCATGTGAAAATGTTCGTGCAAAATTTTCCTTACCTACTCTTTTCTTACTGATTGACTCGACTCTTTCGCAAATTGCCACATTTAAATTCTTCTGTTGGGCAATACACATATTTCAACTTTTTTGACATTTCCTTCAGTAACTACCGTCACAGGCCACCCAGAGCAAGGGTTATCTTCACATTCACAGCCTTGTCGCCCTGGCTGAAATAAGCGAGGCTATTTTTTATCATAGTTGTACCGTACGTAGGGCTGAATTGCAGTAAAGTATCCTTCAAAAACTTCTTTAGGCGATTTCCTTTTTTACAGGTTATTTAATTACCGCGCAGTGTTTGCTAAATTATGATAATTTCCGCAACCTGACGACATCCTTAAGTTTGTCCAGGCACAGTTAATAAAAGAACTTAAAAACAGTTGAACAAAATGGAGGCCATTTTCGAACTACCGAAGAGTAGGAAACGTTGGTATTTTTTATTTATTTTAAACGTTTTTTTAACTATTAGGCTTAGGCTGCGAACTTTTCAGCTGCGCCTCGTAGCTTAGTTAGCAAGAAGGGTGTTTGTTACAGCTCGCGTTGTAATCCAGTTTTTAATAATAAAAGTTTACAGTGACAAAAATAATTTAAAGAAAAAACATTCATTTTCTTTCTCAAAAAAATATTATCTAATTATCGTAATGTGCTTTATATTATAATTAAGTCATTGTATCCTCGCCTGTAGGCCTTCCTTGTGTGAGTGACTGTAATGTAGGGCAGCATTCGCGTGGTGTTTGTTGCAGTGGAGGCGCGGGCAGGCGAGTCGGAGGTGTCGGGGACGAGTGGCGAGGACTGCGTGTCGCGTGAGTACAGCTAGGACCATCGCCGCCAGACTCTACGGCAATTATTGTTGCAGTGGAGGCGCGGGCAGGCGAGTCGGAGGTGTCGGGGACGAGTGGCGAGGACTGCGTGTCGCGTGAGTACAGCTAGGACCATCGCCGCCAGACTCTACGGCAATTATTGTTGCAGTGGAGGCGCGGGCAGGCGAGTCGGAGGTGTCGGGGACGAGTGGCGAGGACTGCGTGTCGCGTGAGTACAGCTAGGACCATCGCCGCCAGACTCTACGGCAATTATTGTTGCAGTGGAGGCGCGGGCAGGCGAGTCGGAGGTGTCGGGGACGAGTGGCGAGGACTGCGTGTCGCGTGAGTACAGCTAAGACCATCGCCGCCAGACTCTACGGCAATTATTGTTGCAGTGGAGGCGCGGGCAGGCGAGTCGGAGGTGTCGGGGACGAGTGGCGAGGACTGCGTGTCGCGTGAGTACAGCTAGGACCATCGCCGCCAGACTCTACGGCAATTATTGTTGCAGTGGAGGCGCGGGCAGGCGAGTCGGAGGTGTCGGGGACGAGTGGCGAGGACTGCGTGTCGCGTGAGTACAGCTAGGACCATCGCCGCCAGACTCTACGGCAATTATTGTTGCAGTGGAGGCGCGGGCAGGCGAGTCGGAGGTGTCGGGGACGAGTGGCGAGGACTGCGTGTCGCGTGAATACAGCTAGGACCATCGCCGCGCCGCCAGACTCTACGGCAGTTATTGATCACGCATTGTAATTAGGGCCACGAGTAGCTGTGTTGGCGATAGAAGGCACGATTTTACAAATATATTTTTAGTATGTAGTTTTTTTTATATTTTTAGTATGTAGAATAAAAAAATCGTATCCTTTATAAAATCGTACAAACCTTACATTCCGACACTATCTGTGGAAAGAAAAAGTGGAATTAACGGTGAGACATTTAATTAAAATGTTTACACAGCATTACGCTCTCAACATGTGAAGTTCAGCAACTCATCTACAGATGCCGTAACAGGCGCTAATTTTCTGTCCCTCTTGCGTGGTCTCACGTTTGACTTGTATTGTTGTTGCAGTCTGTCCTCGCGCCCGGCGACAGCTCGCGATGACTTGCTCCGTGAGGCTCGAGCGCCTCCGCGGCGATGAGGGACACACGAGCATGCGCGGTGGGGAGAAACCCTACACGTGTGATCACTGTGGGGAACGTTACACTGACAAGTTTATTTTAAGGAATCACATACAACAGACTCACCATTTGTTTAGACACCAAGAGTTATCATGTGCTTTTTGTAGTTCTAAATTTCATACGAAGTTGCTTTTACTAGAGCACGAGAAGAGAGATCATGGTGTGTCGTATTTCATGTGTGATGTGTGCGAGTACACGACAGGTCATAAGGACAATTTACGGGCTCATATAAATAATCACAATGTAAATACATGTCCCAATGAAGGTAATTCACACAAACAACAAGAGATACGCGCCGGGAGAAAGACTTACAAATGTAGCACTTGTGATTACAAGTGTAACGGCAAAAGGAGCTTTCTACTTCACAAAATTACACATTCTGGCAAGGAGCCTTTTCAGTGTTGCCACTGTGATTACAAAAGCCCCTGGAAATCAAATCTTGTTAGACATCAAATGGTACATACGGGACTGAAGCCATTTAAATGTAGCCTATGCAACAAAAAGTTCAGTTATAAATCACACCTACAAAGTCATGAGATGACACACACTGGCGTTAAGCCTTACAAATGTAATTTCTGTGACTACAGGTGCATTCAGCGTATTAGTTTAAAAGTTCACCAACGGATTCATACTGGAGAGAAGCCGTTTAAATGCAGCACATGTGACTTGAAGTTCACTCAGAAAATAATTCTACAAAGACATGAGATGACACACACTGGCGTTAAGCTTTACAGATGTAATCTTTGTGAGCACAGGAGCAATAATCGTGGTAATTTACGAATTCACCAGAGGATTCATACTGGGGAGAAGCCGTTTAAATGCAGCACATGTGACTTGAAGTTCAGTCGGAAATCATATCTACAAAGTCATGAGATGACACACACTGGCGTTAAGCCTTACAAATGTAATCTCTGTGAGTACACGTGTCGCACTAGTTCGCATTTACGAAGGCATCAGAGGATTCATACTGGAGAGAAGCTGTTTAAATGCAGCACATGTAACGAACAATTCAGTCAGCGACAACAATTACGAATACATGAGATGGCACACGCTGGCGTTAAGCCTCACAAATGTAATCTCTGTGAGTACAGGTGCATTACAAAGGCAGATTTACGAAGGCACCAGAGGATTCATACTGGCGAGAAGCCGTTTAAATGCAGCACTTGTGACATGAAGTTCACTCAGAAATCACACCTACAAAGACATGAGATGACACACGCTGGCGATAAGCCTCACAAATGTAATCTTTGTGAGTACAGGTGCATTACAAAGTCAGCGTTAAGACAGCACCAGAGGATTCATACCGGGTAGGAGATATTTATTTGTAGTTTGTATACTGTAACTATTCTAGTAAATATTAAAAAGTTTTACAAAGACACCTAAAAGGGAAACATTCCGGTGAACAACGTTAGTGTAGTGTCCGCGAGTGGTCGGGGAGGAGGCCCGCGATACTGAACTCGACGGTTGCTGTTTCCAATTGTCTGTCGCCGGTAGGTTCGCACGACCGTCCATGTATAGCTGTTATATCAGATGATGTTGTATCGAGGAACGTGTAACTTACCCCCTTATTCATAAACGACTCCTAACTTAGCAAGCCGCTAACTATTGTTTGTCCCTTTCGGTCTTCTCGATATGTCTATAAAATTCTATTCAAAATTCGTTTATTTATCAAACATGGTCCTGTGGTGTGTATCCTTCTTTCAAGTGTCAACTTCATTCAAGGTATTAAATAACTAGTATTTAGGTAACGAAGTGTTTTTTTATAACCAAATTTAAACTTGTAGTAATCATTATTACTAAGTACATATAAACTGGTTGAAGTGTTAATAAACAGTAGTTAACAAAGTGTTTCATAAAACGAAATCTTAATTTGCAGTTAAACATTATACCTAACCCATTAACCTACCTAAACACTACAGTGGATTCATCCTTACTTGTCTTATCATGTAAACAAACACTTTTTGAAAACATTATCACACTTTTCTCTGCAATAATACAATAATCATTACGTCAAATATTGTTGCATACTTCAAAAAACTCCCAATAGTACATTGTGCATCACGGGAGGTAAGTACGGAATTACTAACGAGAGTGTTAGAAGCCCGACGCCATTAGGCGGAGGGCTTTTATGACTCGAGTTAGTATTCCGCTTACCGACCGTGATGCATACAATGTTTTTCATCACACTTGCCAACCAAAAAATAAGTTTTAAGACATAATATTATTAAATGACGTACTGACATTTCTATTACTCCCTAGGGAATTCCACTTTTCTATTACTCCCGCTACGCGCGCAAGCAATGGCGCGCTTAGACAGCAAGTGTGATGAAAAGTATTATAATCACTCAAAAAAACACTGAAAAATATCATTTCTGTAAAGATTTTCGTCAATAAACGCTTTTACGGTCGGATAACCCTCATGACATCTGACATTGCGATGTCTAGATTGTCTATGTACCGTTATGTTGGCATGTCAATATATCGATATTAATACTTAAAGTACAACTTGGAAAAAATGCAATAAATAGTTATTTGTTATACAAGGGTGTAAAGTTGTATTTTAACCGAGTGTGGAATTGCAACACGATATAGCGAACGGATTCTAGGTTCGAACCATGAGCTAGCGAATGGAATCTATGGTTGAACCACGAGCGAAGCGAGTGGTTCGAAAATAGAATCCTGAGCGAAGCGAGTGGTTCAAGAATAGAATCCTGAGCATATAGAGTGTTGCAATACACACGAGCTAAAATAACTTTGCAGCCGTGTGTAACACAAAACTTTTTACCTTCCTTAAGTGAGGAAACACAACATAATAAAAACAACAGATCTATGTAAAATACACTTTTATTTTAAAAAATCAAGGCAAGTTCAAACTTTGCACTCTTGTGGATAAAACGCAACTTTGCTATCTGTTTTTAAAGAATAAAAAAGCCCTTTCCGAGCAAGGAAGGTGAAAAATAAATGGCTGTAATTTACCAAAATTGTGGTAGTTGATTTCAATATGTTTTTGGTATAATATTGTACTAATTAATTCTCTTCCTGACAGGCGACGCAAAATCGATATTCCTCTATTTACGTAAATAGTGAAATTATCGCTGACATTTCATTATTTCGACATTTCTAATCACTAGTGATTGTCTTTGAGCATCTTTGACATTTTGTTTGTTTACATGATAAGACAAGTAAGGATGAATCCACTGTAGCTGAATATATGTGTCGCAGGCGGATTGTATAATCCGCCGTATTACAATACGACTAGCCGGATTACAAAACAGCCCTGTTTTGTAATACGGCGGATTGACGATTAGCCGGATTGTCATTCCGATACGTTCTTCAATATGGCGGCCCACGTTTAGCCGTATTGAAAAACTATTCCGATTGTAGGGTGACCATCTCACCATACTTACAAAATAAAACAATGTGGAAATTGCAACATTTTTACTTATAAAGAAGAAATCGAACACGATAATCTTCTTAATTGTTAAGTAACCAACATTAGGTACTTATTTATGGTAGGTATCAGTTATTTTTAAATTACAATTTACAAGATACATATTGTAGTAAGATTTTTCTTATTAAAAATGTTACATTTACATTTTTAATAAGAAAAATCTTACTACAATAACCTTTTTAATCATAGTTATTAATATAGCATATTGCATTTTATCACGCCCACCGTGCCCACCTTGTGAATTTCCATCAAAGTATCGAAATACTGTTCCGTGGGTATTACTCGAACAGTAGTAATAGACGTTCGAATATGGTCCACTCTGCACCGCGAACTTGGTCCGCTCCGTACGTGCGCTCGACTCGCCACACCATCGCACCGTTCAAAAACGGTCCAGTGCTTTTCGTGCTACTAGACAGTGATCATGTCGATATGCCTCCGATTTTATCCAAAAAAGCTAAAATCGCGTTAGTTTTGGCAACCATTGTCGCTACAACACCAATTAATAAACAGAAAGAAAAGAATGGGCAAAATGTTATTTAAAAGACAGAGAGTCGGTGCGGAGAGGACCAAATTCGAACGTCTGTTAATACTTGTAGGGTCTTACTTTTTTTAAAGATTACATCAAATTCACCGCGTATTTATTATACCAGTAATATTGGGTAGCATTCCGCCGAACACCGTCATTCATGGCTACTTTGGCGGATTTTATGTGATCTATAACCTCAATAACTCTCTCTTTGGTCCAGGGTTTTTGTAACGTTCCGCTTTGAGAATTATAGAAGTTGCTTAGTTGTTCATCAAAGTTTTTCTTAAATTCACTTGTTTTCGCACATATTTAACACTTTTTCGTCGTTTATTCCACCATTGACTTTGTAAATTCACAACAACACTCCCGGCCGAGGGGCCGCACATAGTGTGCCACTAAGAGGGATAGACATAGTCACTTACTACTAAGACGAAAGTGCCACACAGGCACTTAGTGACGTATTCAACGCATTTGTCTGGCACTTACATTTAGCATCTAATGCACACACACACAAAAAATAGTGGCACAGTGATAAGGACGGACGATTATCGTTCCTTTTCACTTCCACTAGTATAAAGTTTCATAAGACCATCCCTTTCGTTCTTGCTATTATTATAACGTTGTCAAATCCATATTAATCCTACATTCATGCTCCCGGCAAACGACGCCATTTTTGTTGTTATGACAGGCAACGCCGCGAGTGTCAGAAATGGGAACCAAAAACTGACAAAGCGGCGGCTCATGACTCGCCGTATTACAATATGGCTAGCCGCATTGAATAACGTTTGGTGTCGAACACAATCCGCCTGATTTTCATTTAGCCGTATTCAATTGACGACTAGCCGGTCGTCAATCCGCCGTATTACAAAACAGGGCTGTTTTGTAATCCGGCTAGGCGTATTGTAATACGGCGGATTATACAATCCGCCTTCGACATATGGACAAGATTTTATGTTCTCAAATAAGACCGAAAGGGACAAACAATACTTAGCGGCTTGCTAAGTTAGGAGAGTTTTATGAATATTTAAGGGGGTTAAAATATAATTAGACTCAACTCTTAACTCACGTGTATTCAGTCACTACGCGCGAGGCGTGAACGCGAGCTCAGTGCTTGATAATGGAGACCTAGGCTCTCCGGAACATGTCGCGCGTAGTCACTAAATGCACGTGAGTTTAACCGTTTCATTATATTTATAGTTGTTATGTCTCACGAAAGTTTAAACGTGTAACTTGTCGTGAACTCATTGTGTATAGCAACATAATACCTACATGTATGTATATTTAATTGAATGAATAAAAATGTTGTCAACAATTATTGTTTTTTTTTTCTTATTATGAATTAATTTACATTGACATGAAAAACGAAATGTTAACAAACATGAATACTACTTCCGACCGCGAACATGGAGTATATGCATAGCAGCGCTATATATACGTATATAGGTCGTGTGTGGTGCGCGTGCCGCGCCCGCTGCAAGACACCATCGCGAGTGCCGACTTCTGGCCGAAGGGCGTCGTGTTTCGGCAGTTCCGGGGCAATCTGCCGAATCCTACGTCAGATCAGACGACGCAACGGAGCCACGTCGAAGTTGATATGCTTATTTTTAGTTCGCAGTGCCGAGGTTTTTGTTTTATTTCTATGCTGTGAAACTTATTGGAATAAAATGTATGCATGCTTTCCATACTAATACATAAAATAGAAATATGAGTTCTTGAGGTAAGTTTACTGAAACAAGATTTTTCGAGAGTAGGTCATAAGAAACCAGATCAAATGCCTTCGACAGGTCGAGGTAGCAGGCACAGACCGGCGTGCTTCTAGTAACTATAGCACACAACAGTGTGCTTCAGGCTCGAAATAGCACTTGTAGTCGCGAGTCCGGGTCTGAACCCAAACAGATTATCATGTAGCAAGAGTAGGTATATTGCTTGATGGAGCGATAAGCACGCTGTTTTATTTTTTTTATTGTGCAACGCATAGAGAAAAGAAATTGTTTTATTGTAACACTACTGTTATATGTTGACCAGCATAGCGCAGCGCAGGCCTGCTGCCGCGAACGCCGAAGTTCGTAAAAATAAATAAATTAATGTGACAGAGACAAATCTTCGAAACTTGCGGATTTCCGTGTCCGCGATATGGCCGCGATGATCGACACAGGCCGTCGTGGCCTGGTTATTTGTCTCCCGATATTGACTTAATGGCGTTCGCCGCTTCGCAAGCCGGTATTGTATCACCTTTTTGTCATTTCCCAGATGTCCAGCCCCAGGGACGGCATCGTTCGTGCGTGAGTCTAAGTTAGGCTTCACAGTGAAGTGCTCCCTGAAAACATTGGCAATATCCGTGGAGTCATTAACGCCATCGACACTGAGAATGCCAGTGCAGAAGTCTTTATATGAATGATGTTTAGCCAATATATCCATTTTCATTTGGTGTTGATAATTTTGGCACCATTTTAAATTAGATTTAGATAAGAATATAGACTATTGTCTACCTACTACCTTCACATGTTTTTCCAAAGTGAATACTTACTTACTGTTGATGTCCCAGCATAAATTACCATAAATGACCGCCTTGCCCTCCCATGAGCCTCCCTGACGTGTTTGTTCCAGCCAATAATACGACGTTTAGCATTTTTATAAGTTTGCTACGCTCGATAAATCTATTAGTATTTGTTGCGGATTCACTTAGGGCTGATAAATGATCACACTACAAGTGACTTGCGCGCCTTGAAAAACACTGTTTTTACAAAATTAAAGATTGAGCGCAGTAACGCGCTCTAAGTATGTTCGATTGTATATGATATGGAAGCGAAAATGGCGTTCACTGGAAAAAATGCTAAGTTGGATTTATCAGATCTTGCGTAATTCTAACCGGAAATTAAGGTTGATTGGGTCCTATCACAAAATTTTTATTGATTTTACCAAACTTTTTATGTTGGCATTCTACTAAATTAATTTGGTTGATTACATCAGTTTTTTGTTGATTTCACCAGTTGTTTGGTATAATGTACAATGTTCTTTGTTGATTTAACCAGAACTCTGGTATCGAATTCAACCTTTTTAATTTTGTAAATTTGATAGCAAGGATTTGTTACATATATCAAAGTTTCCTCGTAATATAGCCAACCTAAGTCACTTTGGTAAATATTTTTTTCAGTGTTGAACGGTATGTGGTTGGCAATAACAAAATAGGTCTAGTTCTGAAGTTATTTGATTTATCCGCACTTAACCCGATCCGCACTTAGCCCAACATCATCATATCAGCCGAAAGACGTCCACTGCTGAACATAGGCCTCCCCCAAGGATTGCCACAATGACCGCTCCTGTGCCACCCGCATCCAACGGACTCCTGTGACCTTCACCAAGTCATCAGTCCACCTTGTGGGGAGCCTACCCACGCTGCGCCTTCCGGTACGTAGCCGCCATTCGAGAATCTTTCCACCCCAACGGTCATACATTCTACGTGCAATGTGCCCCACCCACTGCCACTTCAGTTTAGCGATTCGTAGAGCTATATCGGTTATTTTGGTTCTGCTGCTGCATAGAGCTCTCCATTACCCTTTGGAGGCTCTGGGTGACTTAAAGCCTTCTTATGAGGCCCATTGTAAGCGACCATGCACACTGTACAAACTTTCGCCTTCAAACACTGCGGAATAAACGAAATGATACGTGAAATCGATTTGTTTGTACATATCTGTATTTTATATTTACACTACTAAAAACCAAAAAAAGTTTTTTTTTACCCTCACTAGCTCGTAAAGCGCTCGGTTAACCTTTAATACCAGCGGATGAAAACGAATTTCAATCACTTGTGAGTAAAGTAATGAAATGACCTTGAAGCGTACCGTGAAGTAGCATTCGTTTGACAGCTAAAAAAAACATAAAATGCTCATGTATCAGTCGATCCATAATAATTATAATTAAATAAATTGTTTAAGAATTTAGAGAAAAATACAACCTACTATAACTATATTTTACTGAATTTAATTCATGAGCCCTAAAATTCCATGACTAGGTAACATTTGTTTAAGTGAACGATTAATGATGATAAAGTTATTAATTAATTATTATTAATAATGATAATATCTGCCTGCGACCACGGGTGTAACGTCATGCCCGAAACGTCAGGATATAATTAAACGTAAGTTTACGCGATTAAGACCCGTTTGTCTTTAAAATATAATGATGATAATGTTCTGTTTGTTGACTAGATGCAATTACAAGGGGTCCATATTGGCTCTCATAAAATTTGTATTCCTATTTACGGTTGTAATACGGATTGGAGTTCATAATAATCACTCTTCATAATTTTTTTCTTCATACATTTTAATTCCTATGATCGGAACTCATAACACACAGTCCTCATACTTTTTTAATTCCTATGATCGGAGGGCTCATAACCATACCTGGGATAACTGGGGGCAAGTTATAGGGATTTGATATCGATTAAAAAGATGTCGATATAATTATAATAAAATATGTGCTTATTGAACATTATCGATTACAGTACAGAGGTTCGATGTCATATCTGATATCGGGCCTCTTGTATGCAGATGTCATTTTAATCAAAATTACAATTTAAATATTGATATTTTAATATTAATTGTATATTTTGAAAACTAATTTAAAATAAACGCGTAACTACCCGTTTAAACTTATTTTTTATTTTAATTGAAGAGTAAGTACCTAATATTTATTTATGTCGAATAACATTTTGATGTTGTCATTTACAATAACATCGATATATTTTTAGTCGATAAAATATTTTGCTACATCACTTTCGTATAAATGCCCCGAGTTATCCCAGGTATGCTCATAACACACTGTCGTCATATTTTTTTATTTCATAATGTTTCAATTAAGAAGGTGTTTGTAAATGTTGCAATTATTTGTAGTGATAAAAATGTTGTGGGGTGTACCCCGACGCGACATGTATCTAGGAGTTACTCGATCTTTGATGGCTCAACAATAGATTTATTTTAGACTTTTTAGATGTTTGCTTTTTTAGCATTGGGGGTTTTGTAAGGGTCGCAGTTCTAACCTAACCTAACTCACCTTTCTGGCAGCATTTCGGTTCTGTGAGGGTCGCAGTTCTAACCTAACCCACCTTTCTGGCAGCATTTTGGTTATGTGAAGGTCGCAGTTCTAACCTAACCTAACCCACCTTTCTGGCAGCATTTTGGTTCTGTGAGGGACGCAGTTCTAACCTAACCAAACCCACCTTTCTGGCAGCATTTTGGTTCTGTGAGGGTCGCAGTACTAACCTAACTCACCTTTCTGGCAGCATTTCAGTTCAGTGAGGGTCGCAGTTCTAACCTAACCAACCTTTCTGGCAGCATTTTGGTTCTGTGAGGGTCGCAGTTCTAACCTAACCTAACCCACCTTTCTGGCAGCATTTTGGTTCTGTGAGGGTCGCAGTTGTATTCTAACCTAACCAACCTTTCTGGCAGCATTTTGGTTCTGTGAAGGTCGCAGTTCTAACCTAACCTAACCCACCTTTCTGGCAGCATTTTGGTTCTGTGAGGGTCGCAGTTGTAACCTAACCGAACCCACCATTCTGGCAGCATTTTGGTTCTGTGAGGGACGCAGTTCTAACCTAACCTAACCCACCTTTCTGGCAGCATTTTGGTTCTGTGAAGGTCGCAGTACTAACCTAACCTAACCCACCTTCCTGGCAGCATTTCGGTTCTGTGAGGGTCGCAGTTCTAACCTAACCTAACCCAGCTTCTGGGAGTATTTTAGTTCTATGAGTAGTTGTATGCTACATACGTAAAAGATAATGTTATTGTATTTTGCAATTGCAGGTTACGCAACAGTATAAACAAAATGAAAGAGGACGCTTCAAATAACTTGCAAAAAAAAAACCAATACATGTAATAGAAAACTGTGTAGCCAGCACATCGTCCAGCGTACTGTCTGCTTTGCCAACAAACTGGAACTTAAGGCAAATAATTTACCGTCAAAGAAAGAAGCAAAATAACGTAGAAAAGCCTGACTCAATTGACTTAAAAATCTGTTTCTATCTATAATTAATCGTATGATGGTTTAATTGTATGAAAAAAAATATTATAAAAGAGATGTATGACTATTGACAGTATGAACTTCAATGTATAGGATATATAACACTTATGATCAAGAAATATATGAAAACAAAAATTAGTATAAACAAATGTATGAACATTAACATTATGAAGTCGAATGATTAGGAGTTTCAATATGTTATTATAATCCCATCAAAAACATTACATGTAAAAAGGTGCAAGTCTCGCAGCATACCAGTTGTTACACCACAAAAAAGTTATGAGATCAATTGTTTAACCAAGTCAATAATTCTGTAGTTACTACAAGGGGGTATCCATAAAACTCGATTTCTACTAACTTGCCTAACTTGAAACTGCATGTAGAAATACTCATTTTATTATAGGTATCAATGAAGAGTAAGCCAAATTAGCTTGAGATTACCAAGCGAATTAAGTTTGATGATCCACCACTACCTATCCATGGGAACATTTGTCTAGCAGCTTTGTCATAAATTGTTACCTTATAACAATTACTTAATTAACAACATCTTATAGTAATTGTATTAATATCTGTATTTTTTTAATATAAAGAATGACTTGGCCATCGACCACATATTACTGAATGTCTTTAGGGCATTGCTAAATTAGGGTTGTTTTAAGCAGTTGATTTTATTACATACTTACCTATGTACCGAGTGTTTTTGAGGTCGTGAAGCAAAATAATGGACATAATACGGAATTAAATCTGAGAGTGAGAGAAAGAATGTTTTTCAAGAAATAGAAAATTTCGTTTGTTATAACATGGTCACCAGATATCCTATACACCGTTTGACAAAGGCATAATAGGATGACTATATATACTCTGACAACCAAATTATGTCAGTAGAAAAGCATGCGAAATTCAAAATTAGTATGAAGAATAGTAGGAAGGGCGGACAGGCCAGTAGATTTTTTTTATTTCACGCGGTTTCCTATTGACACCGTTTGGTTTGAGTAAGTATTTACATAAATGATTTAAGTAGTTTTAAGATAATATATTGATCAGAGTCTACCCTACATAATGTTGATAGGCTTCAGAGTCACGAAAAGTAGTTTTTGATCACGACCCAACCCAAATCATCCCTGTGCGATGGCCAAGTCATTCTTTATATTAAAAAAATACAGATATCTTATATTAATACAATTACTATAAGATGTTGTTAATTAAGTAATTGTTATAAGGTAACAATTTATGACAAAGCTGCTAGACAAATGTTCCCATGGATAGGTAGTGGTGGATCATCAAACTTAATTCGCTTGGTAATCTCAAGCTAATTTGGCTTACTCTTCATTGATACCTATAATAAAATGAGTATTTCTACATGCAGTTTCAAGTTAGGCAAGTTAGTAGAAATCGAGTTTTATGGATACCCCCTTGTAGTAACTACAGAATTATTGACTTGGTTAAACAATTGATCTCATAACTTTTTTGTGGTGTAACAACTGGTATGCTGCGAGACTTGCACCTTTTTACATGTAATGTTTTTGATGGGATCTCATCTCTTTTTGTAGGTATTCTTCTTTTTTTTCTTTTAGGGTACTACTTCTTGTACGTCAGCTACCATTTTTCTCATAGCCCACTCCCTGTCTTTATGGGCTTTTTTCCGGGGCTTTGATGGACCGATTTCTGACAAGTCTGGACGGTATTTGCATCTTAGTCTATTATATTCTAATATTGCAGATTCCTGCGCTTTAATGCTACCGAAATCGATATTCACTAGATGTATACCGTTCAAACTTGTGACCCTGGAAAGTGCTACATACGCTTGCCCACGTGTAAACACTCCAGAACCGATATCCATTAAGCATTGAACATAATTAACAGTAGCTTTATTTTAACTTCAACGCATTACTTCGTTGAAATTACCTACACAACAATGTCCAAATCTCTAGCAAATCAAATCCCTAAACAAGTTCGTAGGTAATCCTAAAATGACCTACACAAACAATTTCTAAATTAGTATATAAACACAATTAATTGTCGCTAACACGACAAAGAAGTAAAGATTTTTTTGTTACTTTAACCCCAACGTATTATTTCGTTCATACGAAAGACCTTTTTTTTTTATACCATGTCGGTGGCAAACAAGCATACGGCCCGCTTGATGGAAAGCAGTCACCGTAGCTTATGGGCGCCTGCAACCCCAGGGGTGTCACATGCGCGTTGCCGACCCAATAAAAACTTGTACACTCCTCTTTTGAAGAACCCCATACTGTAGTCCAACGGGAAAACCTCGGCAGGGAGCTCATTCCACAGACGGACCGTCCGCGGGAGGAAGTTCCTTTGAAACCGCACGGTGCGCGACCATTTAGGTTGCAAGGTGTGAGGATGAGCGCCCAGTCGGTGACGAGCGGTGCGATGATGAAAAGTGGACGTTGGCATCATGTCGAACAGTTCTTCAGAGCACAGCCCATTGTACAGACGATAGAACACACATAAGGAGGCGAAGTCTCTCCTTAGACTTAAGGGTTCAATACCGCCTGTGAGTCTGGCATCGTCGACTATTCGGACAGCTCGTCTCTGAACCGAGTCAAAGGGTGCAAGCTGGTACACAGGTGCTCCTGCCCAAAGGTGACAGCAATACTCCATATGGGGTCTGACTTGCGACTTATATAACAGAAGTCTTTGGTCATAATACGGAATTAGGTCGGTAAGAAAATCAAGTCATAAATCATCGTAGGTCAAGTAAAGTATCCCCTCGCTTTATTGAGCACACCGAGCTTTTTGGAAGCCAGCGTAGCTTTTCCCTCTAGGTGACATCGGAATTGGACGTCGTTGGAAATGTCGACTCCGAGGATCCCAGTACTCCCTGACATGGTAAGAGCTATGTCCATGCTATCAGAGCAGCTACCATCTACTACGGCATGAATGCGTCTGCCGGACAAAAAGTTAGCTATCCATCTGCATAATCCCTCGGGCAGTCCATAAGATGGCAACTTCGACAAAAGGCCCCTATGCCAGACGCGATCGAACGCCTTCGCTATATCTAGGCTGACTGTCAAAGCCTCGCCTTGACTCTCCATGGCTGAGGCCCAGCGGTGAGTGAGGTACACTAGAAGATCACCGGTAGAGCGACCGTGGCAAAAGCCATACTGGCGGTCGCTTATAAGATCGTGTTCTTCTAGGTAACCAAGGAGCTTAGCGTTAACTATACGCTCCATGACCTTAGAGAGAAGGGAGGTGATAGCGATAGGCCTATAATTCGATGGATCCGATCTGTCAACCTTTTTTGGAACAGGGTGCACAAGGGCAGTCTTCCACGAAGATGGAACTTCCCGTTTGATACTGGAAAGAGCGAAGAGACGCGTTAACACAGGACACAACTCAGGAGCACAACGTTTAAGCACCACTGCAGGTATGCCGTCTGGCCCGCTCGACTTGTGAACGTTTAACGACAGCAACTCGGTCGGCCGCCGAACATCTTTCTGGGAGATGCGAATTTCTGGCATGGAGTGTGCGCACCGCGGGATGGTAGGCGGTATAATGCTGCCGTCATCGCTCACAGTCGAGTTCGAGGCAAAAAGAGCACCTAGAAGATCGGCTTTCTCTTTTGCACTATGGACCAGATTACCGTCTGCATTTCGCAGTGGTGGTGGACCTACGTTGAAATTACCTACACAACAATATCCAAATCTCTAGCAAATCAAATCCCTAAACAAATTCGTAATCCTTACAGACGTTGAAAAAGACAAATAATCGCTTCAGTAGTTTCAGTACGCACACGAGAATCGCAAATTAATTCTGAAACACCCAAATAGCCATCCATTACCTACGGCGCACGGGCAACTGACTGTAACTGTCACACGGTGGCGTTGGCGGTGCGCGTCTGCGCGGCACTACCCGCGTCTCACCCGCGCCATTTTAAAATACGCCTGTATTATTAAAACGCCCAGTATTACATACCTACATTTATTACAAACCAAAATTATTCATTTTTTTAATTTTTGATATTCTTGTTTATATAGGTATCTGATTTATTTTGTACTGGCACCATTTAAAAGTTACTTTTTGTTTAACAAGCACTGCGTACTCCCGACCCCGCGGTTGATTTAAAGTAATTTGAACTTTGTTGTACTACAAATACATTTCCAATTCGTTTGGCTAGGTTGTCCGTAGTCATATTTGATTATACATAAGTGAATTTTGTGATTTTAGGTATAGGTAGGTACTTAATTATTAATTGTTGACTTCCACATAAAAGCGTTAATGTAAATTTTGCAGTGGAAATCCGAATAAGATGTTATTTTAAAATACAGCTTATTATAATATTAAACAATTTTACGGTAACTACGTTTATAATGATGATTTGCGCAGTGGACGTCTTATGGCTGATATGATGATGATGATGACAGGGTGGAATGGAAATAGATTTTGGGTCAGGAGGGCCGCTACCAGATTCCGTGCTGCTGGAGGGCCTTCAGAGATTATCCCTCAATTTGGGATTTATGAAAATTGGGATTAGCATGAAAACTAAAAAAATAACAGAATTTAAAACTTGTAGGTATGGGACCAATAAAAATATTTGGCTAGAAAACCCACAATCCAAAGAATTCTTTGTTCCAACCCGCTTCATTCCGCCATATAAACTTATTTGCAACAACCGCATAAATAATTTTGCATTAGCATGTATTTGTATGGGATTACAAACTTATTTGAGTAGTTTGCATAACTTTAAAGTCTGGCAGAAATTTCCAATTTTCAGATTTTTTGTGTAATAGGTAGGCTATAAACTACATACGTTGCAAATTTTGAGCTCCTAGGCCATCTAGAAATACCTTAGATTATTGATGATCGGTGAGTCAGTGAGTGACAAAACTAAGGAACTTTGACATGCGGTAATTTTTAAACTGCAAGTTATAATTGAAATCAAACAAGATTATTATGTAACTCTTGTTATGGCCTATACGCCGCAGAAAATTCAGGCTTCTAGCTGTAACCAGCGCGAAATTACAGACGGTTGAAAATGGCCTGAACGGCTTCGAGAAAAGGATGGTACGGCCGTGCCTTTTTTTTGCTCGACTTGGCGGGGGCACTACCGTGCCCCCAGATAAAAATTATGAAGAGTGATCTTTATGACATAAAATTGTATGAGACTCATTTTCGGACTTCCGATATTAGGAATTAAAAAGTTATGTGAATGAAAGCGCACCCAATTATAAGACACAGAAATGTCAACATTGTCAATTCACCGACTCCGACATTTGTACTACTTGTATACAATTACCTTTTCATCACACTTGCTGTCTAAGCGCGCTATTGCTTGCGCGCGTAGCGGGAGTAATAGAAAAGTGAAATTCCCTAGGGAGTAATAGAAATGTCAGTACGTCGTTTAATAATATTATGTCTTAAAACTTATTTTTTGGTTGGCAAGTGTGATGAAAAACATTGTATGCATCACGGTCGGTAAGCGGAATACTAACTCGAGTCATAAAAGCTAAGCAGGTAAGTACGGAATTACTAACACTCTCGTTAGTAATTCCGTACTTACCTCCCTTGATGCACAATGTACTATTTTGAGTTTCCTCGCTATAGTGAGATGAGAAGTTTGTGTTACACACCGGTGCAAAGGTATTTTACTTCTCGTATGTTACAACACTCGCTACGCTAATGATTATATTTTTGAACCAAACTTTCTTCAATTGCTTGTGTTTCAATATCATACTCACTGGTAAAATACAACTTTATACCCTTGTATAACAAATAACTACTGATTACATCTTCCTACTTCCGATTACCTACCCAAACCTTTTACCCTATTAATTTGGCTTTCATTCCACATTTATGTTTTAATGGGTATGGCCGGTGTACTTCATATGACCGCGATCGCCAACCCGCCTGCCAAGCGCCCCTCACAAACAATCGCCCTTTTGGGGGAGACCTATGTCCAGCAGTGGACGTTTATCGGTTGAGAATGATGTTGATGGGACTGAGAGCGACAATTGCTCAACATGTTCGATGTTCGTGGTCGAACTTCTGAGATTGAAGTCTAACTTTTATTTATGTAGTATTCGTGTTTTTCATATTTCGTTATACTTTTCGGATTACTGGTGTAAATTCTTGTAAATTGAATTCTCTACTCGTCGATTGTAATGTTTCAATTAAGATAACGTAAACGTACACAAAATTATAATCATATAAATATACACAAGTTCGCTACTCGATCAGCTATAATCAACTCATTATACGACGCTGTAGGCAACTACAAAGCATTGGACCGATCGCGTGCCAGAAAAATGACATCAACGAGCGGCCACCTCAAGATCTGCTCTTCGTTTCGTCGTATTTATTTAATTATTCACTTATTTTTATTAACTCGTAGCTCGTAGAAAGAGTATAGAACAGAATAGTGTTACATATAATCAAGCTTTTCAATCTGGTATCTGACTTGGGCTTAAGATTCGTGGCCCAAACTCAGTACTCGACTGAAAAGCTCTCTATTATAACTCGAGTATAAAAATTCTATTATAATAAAAAAATAAGGCTTTAATTTGGAGCATAATTTATATTTAAATTACATTTGCACTACATGTATTATATTTCATATTAAGTATTTCATGATTACAGTTATATAAAGATCTTCTGACAAGTTACACGTTCCTCGATACAACATCATCTGATATAACAGCTATACATGGACGGTCGTGCGAACCTACCGGCGACAGACAATTGGAAACAGCAACCGTCGAGTTCAGTATCGCGGGCCTCCTCCCCGACCACTCGCGGACACTACACTAACGTTGTTCACCGGAATGTTTCCCTTTAACGTGTCTTTGTAAAACTTTTTAATATTTACTAGTATAGTTACAGTATACAAACTACAAATAAATCTCCTACCCGGTATGAATCCTCTGGTGGCTTCGTAAGTCTGCCTTTGTAATGCACCTGTACTCACAGAGATTACATTTGTGAGGCTTAACGCCAGCGTGTGCCATCTCATGTCTTCGTAACATTTGTTTCGAAGTGAATTTTTTGTTACATGTGCTGCATTTAAACGGCTTCTCTCCAGTATGAATCATCTGGTGCCTTCGTAATTTACTACGACTTATGGATCTGTACTCACAGAGATTACATTTGTAAGGCTTAACGCCAGCGTGTGCCATCTCATGTATTATTAAGTATGATCGCCAACTGAATTGTTTGTTACATGTGCTGCATTTAAACGGCTTCTCTCCGCCAGCGTGTGCCATCTCATCATGTTTTCGTAACATTTTTTGCGAAGTGAATTTTTTGTTACATGTGCTGCATTTAAACGGCTTCTCTCCAGTATGAGTCCTCTGGTGCTGTCGTAACGTTGCCTTTGTAATGCACCTGTACTCACAGAGATTACATTTGTAAGGCTTAACGCCAGTGTGTCTCATCACATGTGTTCGTAAGCTTCGTTGCTGACTGAATTGTTTGTTACATGTGCTGCATTTAAACGGCTTCTCTCCAGTATGAGTCCTCTGGTGGCTTCGTAACTGTTCCTTTCTAATGCACCTGTACTCACAGAGATTGCATTTGTGAGGCTTAACGCCAGCGTGTGCCATCTCATGTTTTCGGAAGTATTGTTGCGCAGTGAATTTTTTGTTACATGTGCTGCATTTAAACGGCTTCTCTCCAGTATGAGTCCTCTGGTGCCTTCGTAACTCTCCCGTTGTAATGCACCTGTACTCACAGAGATTACATTTGTGAGGCTTAACGCCAGCGTGTGTCTTCTCATGTCTTCGTAAGTTTTGTTGCTGATTGAATTTTTTGTTACATGTGCTGCATTTAAACGGCTTCTCTCCAGTATGAATCCTCTGGTGGTTTCCTAATGTACCACGATTATTGCACCTGTACTCACAGAGATTACATTTGAAAGGCTTAATGCCAGTGTGTGTCATCTGATGTTTTTCTAGAGTTGATTTCCAGCGGCTTTTGTATTCACAGTGGCTACACTGAAAAGGCTCCTTGCCAGTATGTGTCATTTTGTGAAGCAGAAAGCTTCTTTGGTCGTTACACTTGAAATCACAAGTGCTGCATTTGTAAGTCTTAATAATGCCGTATTTGTATGTCTGTCTCCCGGCGCATATCTCTTGTTGTTTGTGTGAATTACCTGTATTGTGACATGTATTTACATTGTGATTATTTATATGAGCCCGCAAATTGTTTTTATGACCTGTCGTGTACTCGCACACATCACACATGAAATACGACACACCATGATCTCTCTTCTCGTGCTCTAGTAAAAGCAATTTCTTATGAAATTTAGAACTACAAAAAGCACACGATAACTCTTGGTGTCTAAACAAACGGTGAGTCTGTTGTATGTGATTCCTTAAAATAAACTTGTCAGTGTAACGTTCCCCGCAGTGTTCACACGTGTAAGGTTTCTCCCCACCGCGCATGCTCGTGTGTCCCTCATCGCCGCGGAGGCGCTCGAGCCTCACGGAGCAAGTCATCGCGAGCTGTCGCCGGGCGCGAGGACAGACTGCAACAACAATACAAGTCAAACGTGAGACCACGCGAGTGCAAGAGGGACAGAAAAATGGCGCCGGTTACGGCATCTGTAGTTGAGTTGCTGAACTTCACATGTTCAAAGCGTAATGCTGTGTAAACATTTAAATTACATGTATCATCGTTAATTCCACATTCCACTTTGTCCTTCTACAGATAGTGTTGGAATGGAAGGTTTTGTACGATTTTATAAAGGTGAAGTGGTTATAAAGGTCACGAAAATATATTTTTTTCTATATAGGTACAGTCGACAAAAAAGTCTCCTTTACAGCTCACAAGTGCAAACACGCTGCAAACACGTGCAAACACGCTCATGAGCGTTCGTTGCAACCGAGTTTCTATGTGTATCGCGCATCCGTGGTAAGATGTTTGCACTTGTGAGCTGTAAAGGAGACTTTTTTGTCGACTGTACTATACATAAATAATAAACTGGAATATTTGAAAAATCGTGCCTTTTATCGCCAACACCGCCATCGCCAACCGCCCGTCACTCAGAGGGAACCCTATAAAGGTGAAGTGGTTATAAAGGTCACGAAAATATATTTTTTTCTATATAGGTACTATACATAAATAATAAACTGGAATATTTGAAAAATCGTGCCTTTTATCGCCAACACCGCCATCGCCAACCGCCCGTCACTCAGAGGGAACCCTAAAACCTGGTATATTAAATTATTTAACTAGCTCTACAACTACAACCTCGAATAATTCACTGAAGCACCAACAAGACGCCGTGAAACAAAACAAAGACCTGTAGCAATTAACGCGCCCCTCTCGCACAAGCAATGTACCAAAACTTTATGTAAAAACTGAAAATAGAGCTCATCTTCCAAACCGGTTGGTCACCGTGGGAGAGTACGACCAAAACCCTCCAGAATCTGCAAGAACAAATAAAAAATATGAAACCTTGAAAATAGCAACTTACAACGTCCGGACGCTCTCTACCACTGAAAAATACATTACAGAGCTAATGTATGCAATTAGAAACCTAAATATAGATATTCTTGGCCTAGCTGAAATACGAAGAATGGGACGTAAAATAGAAGAGCAAAACGAACATATATTCTGCTACGTGGGCGAAAGGCCCGGCTTAAGTGGAGTAGGATTTTTAATTAAAAAAGAATGGAAGTCAAATATAGTGAAGTTCATGTGTCATACTTCCTGGCGGTGACATGGTGTCGTATAGTATTCAAACTAACATCAAAAAAATGTACATAAAATGTACGAAATTGTACGCTAATTAAAAAAATTTGTACTACACGTACGAGACGAGAAAACGGTGTTAATCCGTCACCGCTAGGAAGCATCCTTCCTGGCGGGGGCTATTTATTTTGTTATGTTGCGGCCGAGTTTTCAACGGGCATGTCAATTAAAAAATATGTACGAAAAATGTACGTTCTGGTATTGCTGAATATCTCCGTAGAAATAGTTCTCGTTTCTAATATAACGAATCATACTCCTATTCCCTATATCATTACGCGCAAGAAGTTCTTTACAATGATGATTAATAGGGAAACAGTAGGGAATGTAATAATAGTTATGTACACGCATAAATATGTACGACGACGATTACATGCCACATATTGATGTATATAATTGATCAAACACGTTAAATAAATCAAGTTTTTAGTACCAAATTAAAGCACCTATCAGATAGATATACCCAAAAATGTTTTAGAACCAGAACGTACATTTCTCGTACATATTTTCTGATTGACATGCCCATTGAAAACTCGGCCGCAACATAACAAAATAAATAGCCCCCGCCAGGAAGGATGCTTCCTAGCGGTGACGGATTAACACCGTTTTCTCGTATCGTACGTGTAGTACAATTTTTTTTAATTAGCGTACAATTTCGTACATTTAATGTACATTTTATTGATGTTAGTTTGAATACTGTACGACACCATGTCACCGCCAGGAAGTATGACAAAAGTTCATCGGCTTTATTATCTAAGAGTTGCAGTGTTACATCTGCAATTTAATAACACAAATTTGGCTTTACTTCAAGCTTACGCCCCTACGCAAACCTCGAGCGAGGAAGAATTAGAACATTTCTACGAAACTCTACAAAAAGCTCATACCCTCTCCGAAAGCTGCAACAAAATCCTAGTAATGGGGGATTTCAACGCAAAAATAGGACAGGCAAAAAATAACGAAAAGCTCATTATAGGAAGACACGGCTACGGAACCAGGAATGAAAGAGGCGAAAGGCTTATTCAGTACGCTCTTGAAAATAAGCTCTCAATCATGAACACATTTTTCAAAAAAAAGTCCAATCGAAGGAGGACCTGGATATCGCCTGACCAAAAAAGTAGAAATGAAATAGACTTCATGATGTCAAATTGTCCAAAAACCATCACCAATGTAGAGGTCCTAAACAATGTAGAGTTTCCGTCTGACCACCGAATAGTGAGGGCAACAGTAACCCTGAAATACATAAAGAAAAGCAGAAAAAACTTTAAAAACTCTATATTGTCGCAGAAAACGGAGCAAGAAATAAAAGCAATTATTTCAAGACTTACAAGGGACGTAAATGCTATACCGAATACTGCCAAAGAAAATATTCAAGATTACTACGACGCCATAGAACACTGCATGCAGAAAAGCCTAAAATTGGTATCCAACACGAAAACCAAGGACAATGACCACTTTTTCAGCGACACTACTAAGCTCCTTATCAAAAGACGCAGTGAGCTTTTAAAAACCAAAAACAAAAGTTATGAACTGAAAAAGGAACTGTCGACATTATTTAAACAAACTACCTAGCAAAGCGATAAAGAAAGATTACTATTTTCACAAGAAAAACACGATCGAAACTTGTTTAACCCAATATAGAAGTACAAAAAGGGCTTTTAAACAACTACGAGGGCTGCCTTTTAAGTCGTGTCGTTTGCCAACCTCCCGCGATTTAAAAAAAATAAACATATGACATTTTCATCCTTTTGAATTTAGAACTCGAAAACAAAAAAATGTTTTCAAATTGGTCGAATAGTTTTATTACAGCGTCTATTTAAAGGTGACAAGACAAGTCGGTTGTAAAAATGGAAATAACTAAGGAAAATTTGCATGCGCTTATTTTCTACAACTTTAAAAGGGGATTATCGCGACTTCAGTGTTTTGAGGAGATCACTTCTGTGTTTAGTGATGCAGCACCGTGTCTTAGGACTGTAGAACGCTGGTATTTACAATTTCAACGTGGGCAGTCTAGCCTCAGTGACAAGCCCCGTAAAGGTCGTCCAAAAACCGCCATGACGCAAGAGAATATCGAAGCCGTGCGGCAGCTAGTACTCGAAGATCGTCATGTGACCTACCGTGAAATAGAGGCGTCCGTTGGCATTTCAGGGACCACTATCCAAAAAATCCTGCACGAAGAACTTGGCGTAAGAAAGTTGATCTCTTGTTGGATACCACATTTGCTTAGCGACGACCAAAAAGCTGCCCGTGTTAGTTGGTGTCGCAAAACTCTGCAGCGATTCAGCCGAGGCGAGTCAAAACATGTTTAATTGTTTATGATATGGTTAGTGGTGACGAGTTTTGGGTATATGCTTACATTACATTGATCCAGATTCTAAATAGCAGTCAACTGTTTGGGTCTTTCAGGATGAGCCAAAACCGACCAAAGTCATACGCTCGCGGAGCACTTCAAAAAAAATGGTGGCCTCGTTTGTGGCAAAGGGTGGTCACGTCGCCACTATTGTACTAGAAGATCGCAAGACGGTTACCGCTGACTGGTATACCACTTTTGTTTGCCGCAAGTCATAACCGAATTTCGAAAAAACAACTCGACGCGTCGTATGATACTGCATCATGACAATGCAAGTTCGCACACCGCCCGCCAAACAAAGATGTTTTTGAGCACCCAAAATGTGAAAGATCACCCACCTTACAGCCCTGACTTAAGCCCTAACGATTTTTTTACGTTCCCCAAAATTAAGCAAAGTCTTCGTGGTCAACGCTTCAGCTCACCTGAACTGCCATTTTGACTACCCCTACTTCGGAGTGGAATAAATGTTTTAAAAACTGGTTTGAACGCATGCAAAAGTGTATTAAACATCGCGGAGAATTCTTCGAAAAACAATAAATGGTAATAGTCTATAAAATTGTCTATACTTATTTCAAACGACACAACTTAAAAGGCAACCCTCGTAAGAACGCATACAGACTGGATCCAAAGCTTAAATTATGGAAATACACAAACAAAATCAAGAAAAGACATAATATCTTGCGCAACACAATTCTACTCTGATCTTTATGCTGCTCCACCCTTTGATTCGCCGCCAGAAAATGTAACTATGGAAGAAAGCACGAACGAGCCCACTATCATACAAGAAGACGAAGTTCTAAAACATATTAAGAGATTAAAACTCGAGAAGAGCCCGGGGCCAGATGGTTTAAACAATGAGATACTAAAAATTGGAGCTTCGATACTCGTTAAACCACTAACGTGTATATTTAATATCGCCCTAATCACAGGACAGGCCCTGAATCAATGGCACATGTCAGATATCATCCTCTTATATAAGAAAGGAAACCCTCTGGACATTGCTAATTACCGCCCAATAAGTTTGCTCTCCGCTGTATACAAGTTATTTACGTCTATATTGCAACATAAAATAAACTATCATGTAGAAACATTGCAGCCAGTAGAACAGGCGGGATTCCGTTCCGGTTTTTCGACGATGGACCACATCCACACTATGGAACAAGTCATAGAAAAATATAGAGAGTTCAATAAACCCCTATACATTTGTTTTATCGACTATACAAAAGCGTTCGATAGCATCCACCATACCTTCATATGGAAAGCGCTTGACAAATGTGGCGTAAACTCGAATATATCGAAACTACTGAAAAACATTTATTTAAAAAATGTCAGTAGAGTTAAGCTAGAAGTCAGAGGCGAGGAAATCAAAATAGGAAGGGGTGTAAGACAAGGGGATCCGTTGTCCCCAAAACTCTTTATAGCTGTCCTACAATGCATATTTAACGAACTGAACTGGGAAACAGAAGGCATCAAAATAGAAAACCGACAATCACATCACCTCAGGTTTGCAGATGATATCGCAATCTTCGCGGAAAACCATCGAAAGCTCGGTAAAATGATACAACAGCTCAGCATGGAAAGTAACAAAGCAGGTCTTCACATGAATCTCAACAAAACAAAAATAATAACAAATAGCTCTAAAAGTAAAATAATGCTAGACGACATCGAAATAGAGTACGTAGACCAATACATATATTTAGGAAAACAGGTGTCATTTTCCAGTACAAACAATGAAGATGAGGTTAGTAGAAGGGTCACCTCTAGCTGGAACAAGTACTGGGCTCATAAAGACATATTTAAAGGAAATTTCAGCCTCTGTATGAAAAAAACTGTGATGGATACCTGTATCCTACCCTGCTTGACCTACGGTTCCCAGACTTGGACATACACAACCAGAGTCAAAAATAAAATAACTAGTTGCCAACGAGCGATGGAACGTAGCATGTTAAACTTAAGAAAAATAAATAAAGTAAAGAGTAACAAAATTAGACAAAAGACAAAGATTACAGATTACAGATGCACTGTACCATAGTACACCAAACGAAGGAAACTCAGAGGAAAAAACTCGTGTATAAGCGAATTTTGGCATAGTTGTAGGGAGTGGTGTTTTAAACCACATACTAAAAGTACTGGTGGTTAGGAGTGGAGCTAACGGGGGGAGGGGGGTGTAAAGGTCCTTATTTTTAATTTTTCGTAAATAACTCGTAAACCGTGGCTTATAGCAAAAAACGGTCTAGTACATAAGTAATCTACATAAAATTCTCTACAAAAATGGTATACGCATGTTTCCTCTGGGATCAATATGTTATGAGATAAGAAAGCACGAAGATGGACACAATAGAAATAAACACATTTGTTTAAGTAGGTATGGCACATACAGAATGCTCGCGAGCATTCCAAAAGATTTGAATGCTCAATTCCTGACCATATTTAGAGTCTTTAATGTTATATAAAATTTCCTGGATTCGGCTTGGTTTCAGAGATAATCAACCGTTTTTTCTAAATAAGTTTTTCGACGTTACTCGACATAAAACTTCTTTTTGATTACAATGCTACCACAATGTGTTTTAATATTACCACACCTTTTGCCTGGCAATCAAAAAATGGGAATAAACTTGACGAAATAACCAGTCCCTAAAAAAAATATTAAAATAAATAATTTTTACAAATTGTTGTTATGATAAAAAGTACTGGAAATGTCAAAAAAAATTTAAAAAAGTGTAAAATAAAAGAGAAAAAAAAATTTTTTTTTGGTGGTATTTGACATTAGGTCTCATAATATTTTTTGTTTATTTTGATATCTGGAATGCATACTTAAAATCTTTTGGAATGCTCGCGCCCGGGCGCGCCCTGTATGCTTATTTGTAAAAATAAAATTCCTAATTATCTTCTAAACCTAAAATATTCTCATAATCATCGTCAAAAGATTTTTACTATGCATTCTAGACATCAAAACAAACAAAAATTATTATGCGATCTAATGTCAAATACCACAAAAAAATTTTTTTTTTCTTTTTTTTTTGACTTTTTGCATACTTTTTAACATTTCCAGTACTTTGTATCACAACAACAATTTGTTGAAATTATTTATTTTAATATTTTTTTTAGGGACTGGTTATTTCGTCAAGTTTATTCCCATTTTTTGATTGCCAGGCAAAAGGTGTGGTAATATTAAAACACATTGTGGTAGCACTGTAATCAAAAAGAAGTTTTATGATGAGTTACGTCGAAAAACTTATTTCGAAAAAAAGGTTGATTATCTCTGAAACCAAGCCGAATCCAGGAAATTTTATATAACATTAAAGACTCTAAATATGGTCAGGAATTGAGCATTGAAATCTTTTGGAATGCTCGCGAGCATTCTGTATGTGCCGTGCCATACCTACTTAAACAAATGTGTTTATTTTTATTGTGTCCAACTTCGGGCTTTCTTATCTCATGACGTATTGATCCCAGAGGAAACATGCGTATACCATTTTTGTAGAGAATTTTATGTAGATTACTTATGTACTAGACCATTTTTTGCTATAAGCCACGGTTTACGAGTTATTTACGAAAAATTAAAAATAAGGACCTTTACACCCCCCTCCCCCCGTTAGCTCCACCCCTAACCACCAGTACTTCTAGTATGTGATTTAAAACACCATTCCCTACAACTATGCCAAAATTCGCTTATACACGAGTTATTTCTCCCGATAGGCAACTTTTGGTTTTCTTTAGGTGGGCTACCAGGCACTAAAACTTAAATGGCAATGGGCTGGTCATGTAGCAAGATGCAAGGACCAACGCTGGACCCTCGCCGGTACCAAATGGCACGGCCCAGCAGGAAAAAGGAAAGTTGGACGTCCAAAGCAAAGATGGGTGGACGACATAATAAAAATAACTGGTCACAACTGGCAGAAAGTAGCAACGGACAGAAACAAGTGGAAGAACTTGGAGGAGGCCTACACCCTGCAAGAGGGGTCCCCTAAGATATTACATACTGAAACACATATATAAAAATCACTTCTTTTTTTCAAGACTATATTTACTTAGTTTAAGATAAAATTCATGTTATTTAAGAAATAAGGGAAATAAAGAGGCTTTATTATTATTATTATGTCCTTTATTTATTCGTACTCTTAGGTTAGGTGATTTATAATATGGTTATAAAAATAAAATACAATAAAACATACAAAAACAATACAAAACAAGTAAACACATTATAAAAAACCTAACCTAGGGTGCCGCCGGCAACGGGGCGGGCCCAAGCTGCCGGTTGTTAGGGCTGCAGGGAGAGGAACCGCCGGACTATGCGCGCCGTGTCCAGGATTACCGCCTTCTGCATCTGACCCTTGATCCAACCACCTAGCGAGAGCCTCTTGAGGTGTTGATCGAGACTCTTCGCTATGAGACCATTCGCAGAAACAACTATCGGCACAATGATCGCCGAATCAACCTCCCACATGTTACCTCGTGAGCCAAGTCAAGGTACTTACTGGCTTTGTCCTTCTCGGCCTTCACGAGGATCTCGTCATGGCGGATCGTGATGTCGATGAGCATTGCCCGGAGTTGCGATCGATCTATCAGCACGATATCAGGCTTATTCAAAGATTCAAAGATTTTTATTTGTTCAACATAGGTAAGGAAGGTGAAATGTACAGGTGAGATATTTGTGTCACTATGTCGCGCCTGGTGGCATACAAATACAATTTAATTATTCTACTCTACAGTATACAATAACAATGCAATAAAATTAAAATTAGCAATACAATATTTACAAGTAGGTATTTAAACAAACGTCAGAAAATGTCAAAAATTGCAATTTATAGTTCAGTCAAAAAATCTGATATCGAGTAATAAGTTTTTTCTACCAAAAAGTCCTTCAATTTTCTTTTAAAAATCTACAGGATTATTGGCTACAATAGTCCTGTCCGTGATGATAGATCGATCACAATAGAGCGTGGCACGACCATTTTCGAGAACTGCCGCAGGTGTGTACTTATAGTAAGGCACTTCGAAGCCCACAAGGCCGTATTGAAGAGCAAGCTGCTGGTGTATAATACTGGCTACGAGGTTGTGTCTGTGCAAGTACTCGGTGTTAACAATCTGAGAACAACCGGAAATAATATTCCTGAGTGACTCACCGGGACGGCGGCATGCCCGACAAAAGTCGACCAAACCGTCCTTCAGGATTTCCGGTAGTTATTCGTCATGATAACCTCGTCAGCAATTCCTCGCCACTCGTCCCCGACACCTCCGACTCGCCTGCCCGCGCCTCCACTGCAACAATAATTGCCGTAGAGTCTGGCGGCGATGGTCCTAGCTGTACTCACGCGACACGCAGTCCTCGCCACTCGTCCCCGACACCTCCGACTCGCCTGCCCGCGCCTCCACTGCAACAATAATTGCCGTAGAGTCTGGCGGCGATGGTCCTAGCTGTACTCACGCGACACGCAGTCCTCGCCACTCGTCCCCGACACCTCCGACTCGCCTGCCCGCGCCTCCACTGCAACAATAATTGCCGTAGAGTCTGGCGGCGATGGTCCTAGCTGTACTCACGCGACACGCAGTCCTCGCCACTCGTCCCCGACACCTCCGACTCGCCTGCCCGCGCCTCCACTGCAACAATAATTGCCGTAGAGTCTGGCGGCGATGGTCCTAGCTGTACTCACGCGACACGCAGTCCTCGCCACTCGTCCCCGACACCTCCGACTCGCCTGCCCGCGCCTCCACTGCAACAATAATTGCCGTAGAGTCTGGCGGCGATGGTCCTAGCTGTACTCACGCGACACGCAGTCCTCGCCACTCGTCCCCGACACCTCCGACTCGCCTGCCCGCGCCTCCACTGCAACAATAATTGCCGTAGAGTCTGGCGGCGATGGTCCTAGCTGTACTCACGCGACACGCAGTCCTCGCCACTCGTCCCCGACACCTCCGACTCGCCTGCCCGCGCCTCCACTGCAACAAACACCACGCGAATGCTGCCTATTACAGTCATTTTGGATGATACAATTAAATAAGCTAAATGTTGACCTTGAAAAACTAAATAAGTAAAGTACTACATTATGTAAAACCAAAAGGAAAGCGAAAAAATCTTTACAATGCACGTCGCGTCATAGATATGCTAAGGGATAGATACTCACGCAACATAGACTCATCGCTTTCACCCGCCCTGTCTCCGTCCTCCACTTCTGCCCCGAGCAATTCATCTAAAACAAGCACAATACTAATATTAACTACATTAAAAAGGCATTCGATCGTGTTGACAATGACGTTCTCCTACACAAACTGAGCCGTATTGGTTTCTCGCCTAAGCTACTTAAGTTTTTTGCAAGTTACCTACGAGACAGGAAACAATTTGTGAAGCATGGAAGTTATGTGTCTAAGGAGTATTCAACACGATCGGGTGTTAGTCAGGGCTCAATATTGGGTCCATTGCTGTTTGGTATTATGATCAACGACCTTGAGGAGACGGTTGAACATGCCAAATGCCTTCTCTATGCGGACGACCTGAAACTAGTCGTGGCTATCAAAAGCGTGAATGACTGTAAAAAGTTACAGGACGACATCGATTCTGTTTTTCAGTGGAGTACAACTAATGAGCTGCACTTCAATATATCCAAGTGCTCTGTAATTACTTTTAGTCGATCAAAACATCCAATACAAGCCGACTACAAACTAGGGTCAGAGAGCTTAGCTAGAGTGGTAACGGTCAAGGACTTGGGAGTTCTTTTTGATGGTCATTTGACCTTTCATGACCACATAAAGAAATTAGCAGCCGAGTGCTTTAAGAGGCTTGGATTCGTAATCAGGAGTGCACGTGACTTCCAAAACCCAAACATAATTAGGCTTTTGTACACATCACTGGTTCGTAGTAAGCTTGAGTCTGCGGCAGTCGTCTGGGACCCTCACGAAACTACTTATGCACTGCTTCTGGAGAAAGTACAAAAAGCATTTTTAAGGTTCTTCTATAAAAAAATCAATGGATACTACCCCTATCTGTACCCTACAAAATTCTTGCTTGGGTCGCTTGGATTCAACTCTCTGGAAGTAAGGCGCAAGTACAAATTAGTAACACAGATGTGTAAAATATTGAGGGGGTACAGTGACTGCCCTCACTTAGTTTCAAAACTGGTAAGACTCGCGGTGCCATTCATTCCTAAGAACCAGCTCAGACCACGATGTCAAAGTCTATTGGCTATTCCTCAGGCGCGTACAGTTTCTCACAGGAACTCTCCAGTTCTAAGTGCACTCAAGACGATTAACGCGTTCTTGTCATCAGCTCCGGAATGCGATGTGTTTGCTAGCAGATGGGTGGATCTATGTCGTGAATGTCTGAAGTACTGCGAGGTGACGGATGAATGACAATTTACTTTATTATGACTAGACTATACCTATATACTGTTTTGACAAGTTGTACGCTTTAGATTTCACTTGACATTATTTAAATCTAGAATCATTTACTTTTAAATATTTTTTATCCTGTTTTGTTTATTATGATGTTATTTGCTTGACTAGATTATGAATAATTTACTGTGTTTAGATTAAGACAAATTTACTGTTGCCAGCGCTTTGGTGCAAACTGTAATGCTGTGTAATATATTGTAGAATTAAATAAAATTAAGCACGTAACACTTGTATGTAAGCGCGACTACAGCCGGTGCCCGAATATATACTTTATTGTGTAACCACTTTGCTGCCAGCATGGTTTTAATCCTGCAGGTGATCTTCATGGCAGTCAACATGTTAAAGAATAGTACATTGTGTATCTAGGGCGGTAAAGCCCAAGCCGAAGGCGCGGGCTTTACTTCACACGAGTTCATAATTCTTGTACCGCTCGTGGTACACACAATGTTTTTCATCACACGTAAGGTAAAGTAAATAAAACAATACATTTTCACAAAACTACTCTAAAATGGTCTAAATCAGGGATGATTTAATTTCATCATTTTCAAAAAGAAATCTCGGCGCGGCGCGCGGCGTGCGCCGGACCGCGCTAGTGCGACGTAATGTTGTATGAAAATCCTTAACGGCCTACTAGGACGTAATGACGCACCTACACAGCGCATCACCGCAGCGTATTGGCGCACTTACCGAACAGGTGTGATGAAAACATTCTAATGTGCTCCGAGCCAGCTGGAGTAGCTCAGAATATCTCTAACGATTTGTAAATACTCACGCAACATCTCATCAGGTTGATCTTCTGGCAGATCTTCATATGGCATCTCTGACTTGACCGCATGCTCCTCCCCTACAGTTTATAAATAATTGACAATGAGTACAGGAAATGATGTAACATGTTGCAGCTACTTGCGTTCATGGCTAGTTACATTTACAGTATTCCTGCACTAACGTACGCAGAATGAAATTTTCGACAGATATTGCACAATTAAAAAAAAAATTGTATCTCAATGCGAAATTAGTTTGTATACATTTGTTAATGAATTTGTGAAGTTTTGTGTATTTTGGCATCTTTCTTTTGAAATTATGGCCAATCAAGTAAATCTATGTCGCAAAACTGCATGTATTTTCCCACAGGACACATTTGCTATGGCCAAAATCGGGGATAATTCAGAATTTTTAGAAGTAGGCAAGATTTTAATCACAGTTCTATAATAAATTCGTACTCTTTTTATTTCTAAAAAATAATATTAGAAATCCTAGTTTAAAGTAGCGGCATCGTAAGAAGTCGTTTTTGACAGCTCACAATAGTGTTGAGAAACGCTCGATTTTACCGTCGTAAAATTTTCAGTCAAGTGCGAAAGGGCGTTAGATCTGGTACTTGCCATTGAAAAAGTTTAATTAAAAAAGTGTTAGGTAATCCGAATTAAAAAAGTGTTTGGTAATCTTACTTAGAATCATTAGCAGGCAGCGAAACTTTGGAGCCGGTGACGTCATAATGACGTAAAGTCGCATTTAGGTAAGATGTTTTATAGGACGGATAGGACGTGACCTCTATAAGCAAAATTCATAGCAACCACAACCTCTGTTAGAGAGATATAGTAACTATATCCAATCAGAAGCATAAACAGTGTCCAAAATTAACAATCAAGGGTCAACAATTAATAACAGTAGGTAATCGATGTCCAAATGTAATGCCAGGTCAAATAGTATCGGAGTCGGATATACAATATACATAGTTTCACTTGGTAGTAATGTCAATGCAGAACTGACAGTGGTTGAGACCATGACTACCATGAGCTTGTGCGCGAGTTTGCCAGCCTGCAGCGATCCACGTTGGCAAACTTGCGTGCTGCTAGCTCAGAGTGCAATGTAGATATGCCAAATAGAGAAATGCCGTATATACAGTATATAAACTCACTAAAACCATTTATTAAAATCAGAGCACATGTATACACGGTGGAATTTAATCGGTGAACAGGAACCCATTTTTCTAATTCAGTAATCGATGGCGGTCACGTTTATGTAGTACTTAAGTGGAACCAAGTTTTTTTTTATGTTGAAATTAAAATTTATTGTCACCCTACTAATGGTTTAGTCTGAAAAGTTTAATACCTCTTTTCAAACTATCAGCCATAGAAACTTAAAACATAAATGAGCAATAACCACTCACATGCTTTAATTTTTGCGATAGACTCTATTCCTATGTAAAATAAGACCGATACATGGCTGATAGTTTGAAAAGAGGTATTAAACTTTTCACACTAAACCATTAGTAGGGTGACAATAAATTTTAATTAAAGTTTAATTTCAACATAAAAATTTGTTATGCTAAAAAAAAAACTTGGTTCCACTTAAGTACTACATAAACGTGACCGCCATCGATTACTGAATTAGAAAAATGGGTTCCTGTTCACCGATTAAATTCCACCGTGTATAAATTATTATTCTACGAAAAATAAAATTATACGTGATTTTATAATTGAATTTGTAATTATTATGTGCTTGCTATTATTTTAACATAATTTTAATTTTTTATTTATTTTTATGATGTAACTAGTAAGTGATTTGGTGTTAATACTAGCTTATGTGAATAAATACATTGAATTGAATAACAATTTTGACATTTATCTGGTTGTCAAGTTCCACACAGTCTGTAAAGCCGCGTATCCACCGGGCACACGGGCTCGCGAGGACCTGTCGAAACCATGACAAACTTTTAGAAAATATGTGCGTACCTACTATTATAGCAATTATTCGTACCTCCATAAAAAAAGGTTTACTTATTTATTTCGATTGACGTATCGGTAAATTGCAGCAACAGCAGTAACATCACTATTCCGTACAGGCAACAATGAAGTTTGACATTTGCTCCATTATACCAACTGTCAACATTTACAGAACTTCATGTGCAAACAAACGTCAAAAACGACTTCTTACGATGCCTCTACCACGGTGTTTTCACTTAGTTGAAGTAGTGAATTAGATGTACTCATGACGTCATCGGATATGCTTCCGGAAATCAACGTTAGAGGGCGTTGATATCAATTTCAAGATCTTGTGTTATCTGTACAGCCACTATTTTCTTTTCCGTTACGCGCAGTTAACAAAACGAAAGAAATGACAAAGTATTAGTTTTTTTTCATTACTTGGCTCTCAAAATATTTTTGTTTCATACATAGAGAAATGTAACATTAATTTAGCTATACTTGTATTTTTACTTTTGTCCAATTTAAATTCTTTAGCTACAAATATTTTAGATGCATTTAAAAAATATATTGAATGAACGGAATTTTTTTGCAAGGTCGGCCATAATGAGGGTTTTTGATACTTTTTCTGCCGCTATGGGGAGGTGAGATGGCAGCACTGAGCCGACCGTTTAACGAACTGTCAAAATAAATACGCGCATTTAATTTTCAACATATTTATAGGTTTATTTATACTGAAAACCATTACTTTAGGCATATTGTTACCTAAAATAAATAAATAAAATAGTTCCAAGTCAATTCTCATTAAATTAACAAAGTTAAAGTAATTATTTTGAATACCAGTGACTTTGCGCGCCTGTTTTATAGCTCCGTCTTCAGTTCGATGAAAGTGTAATAGTCGTAATCCATTACAAAATCAATTCTCTTCCAAATAAAATAGAATTTCAATATTTTAGGCCCAGGTGCCTATGGATAGTATGAATCTGACAGTTGTCGAGACCAGGTACGTACGAAGCGCCGCCTGGTGGCAGAAAAATTATCGAAAACCCTCATTAAATTTTCGCTTTGGTTGTCTTCGATGCTTGAAGTGCATCGAAACGATATTATTTTAGTGATTTCATACAACGACTGTGCTTGTTCTGGACTCCTATAATTGTGCTTTTCCATGTATGTACTGTACATGGATTGGATTTTTGTAAAAATGGTGTGATGCGGTTAAATGTGTTGTTTGCCTAATTGTGGTAAAATGCGTGAGCATTTTAATGTTACTCAAAACGCATATATATGCAAATTGGAAGCCATTCGCAAAAACCGTTTCAAGATGGAAATGTACCACGAGCTCCGTTCGCCGACATTAGAAAACTGTGCAATGCGGCTACTGTTTTTTTAATTCAACTTCAATCAAACTGATAGCAAATAATATATGATACAGATGCTTAATAAGTTAGTACCTAAAAACTTTATGGATAAGGCTAGTGTAAAAATAAAACTTGAAAGTGACACATTTTTTTTGTTTTATTGTTTCTCGATCCTAGTTCGGGCGAACAGAACTAGGTCACATAATGTGTGAACTTCTTCAGCTGATTCCAAATGAGAAATGCGTGGCAAGTTCACACTTGATGTGATCTGGTTTTGTTTGTCCATTATTTCAAAGGTTACCAATCTACAAAGCTATATATATATACATAAATGTATATGAGATATATGTATATATATGAGAAAAGTTGCCGTGAATCATCAATAGATGGCGCTGCAAGCAAAAACCTTGACTGATAACTCTATACACTATTATTCAATATACTCTATGGCCTCTACTTTAATGTAACATTTTAGCCACAGCCACTTTTCTGAGACGGCTTGAATAAAGTAAATTACATTAGACTAAATCACAAAATCGAACAGAGAACTCAGAAGGACTTCGAAATACAACAAAAATATATAATAATATAGAAATAACCTTAAAGCATCACGAAACTTTAACAAATTGTAAGCCTTCCAACACCGAAAATAAGCCGAAATCAAAATAAACAACTATGAATATTTGATTTCATCACTTGATAAAAAACACTGCTTTTGCAGTAACAGATGTCACGCTGAACGAGTTATAGGTAACTTTAATTAAACATTTTTAGCATAGTAACTATTATTTTCAAAGTAACTATAGCCCAATGGACAAGAATATGAAATATGATGAGTAAAGGACGTTTGTTTAAAAAGTTTTCCTATAGAAGATAAAATTAGAGGCAAGAAAAATGCTAACATCAATTTTTTCAACATCAATGGATTCAAGTAGGTTTTATCTTGCATGAATCCTTGTTAAAATCAGAGTTGGGCAAAAAGTAATATAATATTCCTTCCGATTACATTTGTATGTGTACTTTGTAATATTTATTACAAAGTACACATACAAAAGTAATCGGAAGGAATATTTTATTACTTTTTGCCCAACTCTGGTTAAAATCAATATTAAGAGACGTGAATGTTTAAGAAAAAAATAATGCTATTATTTATAAATAAATAAAATAAATAAATATCTGGTACATCTTACACAAATCGACCTAGTCCCACGGTAAGCTCAATTAAGGCTTGTGATGTGGGTACCAGGCGACGATATATATAATAGATAGATACATACAGATACTTAAATACATAGACAGCCATGACCAAGGAACAAATATTTGTGATAAATAAATACACAAATAATGCCCTCGCCGGGATTCGAACCCGGAACCTCCAGCTTCGTAGGCAGGGTCACTACCGACTAGGCTACGGAGGCTGATTTATTTAATATAACATTTAGGTTAGAGCATGTACTCACACAACACAGGGTCCTCACTGGCCCCATCTCCATCCTGCAGCTCGGGCTCCACTGCGGGTTCTTCCTCTAAAATGGAACAAACACAACACAGATCACTATTTACTATGCTCTGGTGATAAGCAACACCTTTTGTGAGGTGGTGTGGTTGTAATACCTCTATTTCATGTATGACTGATGTCTAAATCTTAATGACAACTACATTAGGTTAAGGTTAGCCATCTTTCATCTTATTATAATTATAATGTGACTACTGGAGAAAAATTAAAAGTACAAATCAAAATATTTAGTTAATAAATAATTTGATTTGTAGTTCGCAATATGTTCTATATTATCATTTTTGTTAATTTTAAAAATTTACTTTAATTTGTGCATGTTATGGCATGACGGATCCGTGCATGGGTTATAGCAGGTGCACAACACAAGAGATTTCTCCAAAAGGCCTCTACATGTTGGATACATATCCCAGTTCTCAAAATTATCTCTAAAAGTTTTTTTTTTCTTATCTTGGGCATCTTACACAAATCAACCCAGTCCCACAGTAAGCTCAATTAATGCTTGTGATATGGGTACCGAGCAATCAGTGGCGTGCACACAGTTTTGAGACAGGGTAGACAAAAAAAGGTCAAGTGCGAGTCGAACTCGTTTTCGTAAAAATATTTATAAAATTGGCAAAAAAAATCACGTTTATTGTATAGGAGGCCCCTTAAATATTTATTTTATTCCTTTTTTTTTAGTATTTGTTGTTATCATCATCAGCCTATGTTAGTCCACTTCTGGACATAGGGCCTCCTCCTATTAACTATGCGTATACAGGGTGTTGCCTGTAACAGGAGCAAAAAATCAAATGGAAGACTCCTCTGACTGCCTCTAGTTATTCGCAAAAGGTCCCAGTGTTTTAAAGTTATCCATTAAGGAGGAAACAGTATGTTAAAGTTACGACCTATGAGTGATGTATCTAGGTATCACTACATTGTACCTTATTAATGATTAAACATATTGGTAGTTCAGTGGGCATAAAACTAAATGAGCTAAAACGTTTTTTTGAAATCATGGGTTTTTTTAACTGGTTTAGCAAAAAAAAAATTTTTTTTTTGTGTTACACCAAATTTAACTTTTTTGGTATAAGTCGACTGCAGTAAAACTACATAAAAAAAAGGAAAAAAATTTTTTTTTTTTAAGTTTTAACTATTAAATTATGACTATTTATTGGGTTATTAGTGTACCGTTTCATTTTTTGCTCCTGTTACAGGCAACACCCTGTAGACGCATTAGGAGGTAAACGCCCATAATCGCCACGCTGGGCAAGCGGCTTGGCGATCGCAGTACTGTGTCCCACTATGATGACGCTGCTGCCCATCATCAATCTTGTAGAATGGTCAGTGACACTTTAATTTTTGGCCGTGTGGTGACGGCAGTAAGAATACATTTGTCACCACCTCAATTCCACCTGCGGGGTGTCGTAAGAGTCGACTAAGGGATTTGTTTGTTATACTAAAATAAAAATTCATCAACCCTAAAAATCAAGTAACTTAACAAAAATGTTGTTTCTCACCAACTGCAGATCCGGCGTAGCCCGGCCCTTTTCAACAATTTATTTTTTTTGTTAAAAGGAAGCTTTGAGAAAGCATTGTTTATTATTTTTTTGTACATACAAAACACCACTCAGCTATCACATTTTAAATTTGTTATCCATTTTACAAACACTAACACTTTTCGCGGCACGGCATACGTTATCATTGTTATCAAGTTGAAATCAAGAAAACACTTTTCGCGGCACGGCATACGTTATCATTGTTATCAAGTTGAAATCAAGAAAACAATGGTAGATGCCATAAAAAATGTAAACAAGCAATCTTGCAAAAGCGACTAAAAACATTATGCTCGTACTTGCACGGCACTCCATAAAAAAAGCTATTTTTTAAAATAGTCGCGTATTCTCCGCCATCTTTGGTCATTCGGGAATCTTCGGCCGTCGTCGTATACTTTCGCCTAGCTTGCGAAAAGCCAGCGGCCAGCCAGCGGCTAAATGTCTGTTAGTGTGCGTTACTTGGCATCAAAGTGTGCACGTTTTTATAGGAAAGCACACTACGCTGTACATGCGTAACTGCGGCACACTGACGCACACATATAGACGCTTTTTAGACTCAAATGGTTTCTGTCTTAGCCGTCAAAAGCCGGTAGCGGCGCTAGTTCCGCGTCGATGTTCACACCGCACATCGATTCGCGCGTCAGCGAAAGTGACGATGTACCGATAGAATCGATAGATGGAGCTATTTAATACTTAAAAATTATTTTATTGATTAAATGATTGTGCACTTATATTATTTTATGAAATATGGAATTAAAACGGGTAGATAAGAGTATCCCAGTAGGGTAGACAGTGTCTTTCTGTCTATATGAAGCGCACGCCACTGCGAGCAATATAATAATACATATAATAGATATGTAGGGACACATATGTAATGAATAATATGCTGACATAGCAATCGAGGTGCAGGCCGCGAGGCGGCGGGCAGCGTCAGTTAGCCCCCGCTTAGCGACTTGCCTGGTTCTCTCCCAATTCCCAGTCCCAAGGGACATAGTAGAATCACTCATTAAGTAAATTCTTATTTGTGCTATTTTGACCTTCTGATTTGACCTTGTGAAGTTGTGATACAATAAACTATCGTTTCCTACAATCAGTGACTTTAAATTAATATTCCATCAGTTTCGTTAAATCCTACAGTCAGTAATTCTAAAGTAGTAATCCTACAGATAGATACTTAAATACATAGACAGCCACAACCAAGAAACAAATATTTGTGATAAATAAATACACAAATAATGCCTTCACCGGGATTTGAACCTGGAACCGCCTGCTTATGAAAATCAGGCTGTCTATAAAAAACCAAGACAATATACAGTCCTGCGAAAATCATGCCTGCGCCAGGAAG